>VYZV01000838.1:4932-26172 GCA_013401275.1 Pandion haliaetus | reverse complement strand
TTGCTGGCTGGGGTTAAACCACAACAGATGCTCTGAGACCAGACTGGTATTTAAACTTGCCAGAAGACCATGGAGCCTGGGGGAGGAGAAGTCATAGCCCTCTTTAGGAGTTTATCATTTGTGTGGGTCAGGGGTGTATAAAGAGGTCACAACTGAGGCAACTGCAGAATCTCCTTTCCTGGAAATTATGTACTCCAGAGTTTTCCTTTCTTAATACACTGTATCTAAATCAGATTTTAAAAGCTAAATTTAATTTAAAATAATATTTTCAAACAAGTGGATAATGAGTTAACAGTGACCATACTGTTCTTTTCCTGTGCCACTCCTCATATGAAACTGTGATATGATTCCCAAAAAAGCAACCTCCACAAGCACCCTACATAAATTTCTCATTCAGAGCAGCTCTTGAACTTGTGAATGAACTCTCAAAAAGGACTATGCCACTCCCCAATGCAAGCAGATTCTCCAGCACAGGGTTGAATCAGAAACTCTCTTTTTTTCCTTAAAAAGCTCTGGTTTCAGCCTTAAATTCTGGGTCTGTTGCACAACAAGGAAGTCACTGAATCAGACAAAGAAAATTAATTCTGTCATTATTTGGGGACAGAATTTCACACATTTTCATGCGTAAGCATTCAAAAAGGTTACTGCAAGTGTTTAATTCAATTCAGTGTCCTGCAAGAGATATGTATGTATGACTGCCTAATTATAATTAGAAACAGAGAGTTAAAAAAAAAAAAATTATTTTCATTATAAGAATGTAATTGTCTTTGTTAATTACCATGAAGTTGCAGATCTTTTTCTTAGCTTTGGCCTCAATGTTTGTCTTTGATTTAAATAGAGGCATTGTACTCCAGAATCTTTGTTTAAATGATGTGGGGTTTGTACAGCATTTTTAATACTTTTCACAGTGACTGCACATGAAAAAAATGTAGATGTCAAGGTTATCGAGCATGCAGAATAATAGCATTACTGAGAGTTTTCTGTACTGTTATGCTGTGTCTGATGAGAGGTGTAGTTTGGAGGCCAAATTCCCCGTTTTCCTGTAGGGGTGAGGCACCAAGCATTTCCCCTAATAAGCAAACTTGACTGCAGTCCAGGACATTAGAGATGGATTCAACTCATGTTGCCTTTGGTCAAGGAACATGAGCACACACATCTGAGTGCTGGTATCAAAACAAAGCTATCAAAGCTATATAGGCTATAGCATAAGGACCTCATCAGAACCCAAATAAGCTCTTATCCATCCTTAATGGCTTTGTGAGATGCATCTAGGGATTTTAATAATCTAAATCCTATTTATTTAGCTTAGTACTTCAACATAAAATAGGACAGAAGACACCTAGAAGTAAATTCAACCCAAATTGGAAAAAAAGAAAATTCTCTACACAGAAAAGGAGAGCAGACCTGGTGTGTCCTGCCACTGCCATGCAGAAAAACCTTCCATTTAAAGCAGCATTTAACACAAAACTATGCCAAAGGCAACCTGAAGATGTTCTGTCATATCTCATTTGTGCTCGGATGCTACAATAAAAAGGAAGAAGTCCCTGTCAGCACAGCCATCCTTCTCTTTCAAAGGCTAAACAAAAATCACTGAGGAATTGCAGTCACTGATGAAGGCTAAATGTGAAATACCCTTCTTTCTGACCCTGTGGAAAATGCCTCTCTTCAGACAGCAGAAAAACAGTAACAGAAATTGTCAGGTTTTGCTACAGATATAGGTGACTTTCATTCTGCAGGAAATGGCTAGCTTGCTAATTTGCTTTCAGTTAGCAGGTTGGGGGGACACTGGCTCATAAGTACTGACAAATTGAGCTCAACATGTGGTTGCAGCTCCCCACTGTGTGCTTTCCCAACTCAGGCATTGCTGGAGCAGCAGCGGTGCACAGGGAGCTACTCCTGGACCTCTACTTTATAGCTTATAATATTAAACCTATGATACAAGGGGAGACTGTGAACTACTGGAGTTCAGCAACACTTTGAGAAGGAATCACCACCTTGAGAAGGAATGAGCCATTCTCCAAGGTCCGGCTGCCATTTCCCTCCCAAATACCACATATAACTATTTTCTTCTTACCACTGAGGAAAGTTGGGGTGTTCTTGTCTCTAAATATTTCAGTGGAAAGGAAGTACTGTGTAGCTCCTGTCCACTTCATTTCCATCAGACCACCAGCCAGGATTTGGTTGAAAGATTGAACACGGTGAATATAGGGTGATGCAAATGCTAAGCTGAGATAAACACTGCTGTGTTTGAATAGCTGGGGCACCTGCTACGACTGTGAGATGGAACAATTACGTTAGTCCACTCGAAAATATTTTGTATTGAAAATTATTCAAATGCTGTTCTGTTATCCATCAGGAACAAATCTGTGCCAACAATGTAGATTTCTCCTACATCCCAAATCTTGCTGTTTGATGCATTGTGAAAACATGTGTACATGCATTAAGCTGCCAAGAGTACTTGTAAATGAGCAAGCAGAGTTAGTGTTTCATCAGTGTGTTTGTTGACTATCAGGGGAAAAGTCCTTTGAAAGGTTTTGGGAACAAAGAATTGGAGAACCTGCTGACATTTTTAGGATGTGAGGGGAGAGATTATTGAAGACAAGGCCTGAATAAACAGTCTGGATTTATGCTCAGATATATTTTTCTATGAAAACTCAACCATATCTTTTCTTGCCACTTCACTGATTAATTAGCCTGCCTTTTTTATGTCAAAACTGAGACTCTTTCAAAACAGTTTTGCTAATAATTTGGACTCTTCATTCCTTTGCAACAGTTAAGAACTGATGACGAGGATTATAAGAGCTATCCCAAAGCAACTTCTATGTTAGCTTTATGGGAGGAGACGGTTTGGAGATTTTAAGGCAGCAAAGGATGGTCTAGCTCATTCTACATAGTCTTTAAAATATTCTGACACTGACGTCTCTTAGAATTTTTTGCTGGAAATGCTGGTAGGGAAAATTCATCATAGCCCTGACTGTAAATTCAATAACTATGAATCAGAATCTGGAAATTTGTCCCTTAAACTGTCTCCTCAGATACTTGATCTCTGCCTGTAAGCAGAAATGGACCAAATGGGTTTGAGTAGTCTTCTCCCCTGGCCTTAGTTGTACATGAGTACTTCCAACACCCTCAGTTCCCATCTTGATTCCTTACTTCTAACGGTGTCAAAATAAGGTTTGCATAATGTCATGGCTAAAAAGGACATCCAAAAATCCCACTAGACTGCAATCAAAACATCCTGATTACAGTCAGATTTATTCTGCATTAATTATAATATAGTGCGAACTAACTTCCTGCTCACTGCTTTAGTCCTTTTGAAAAAATAATCATCATAACATCCAGCAATAACAATGCAACAATCATAAAGCAGTTCAAGGGTCATTTCAGAGTCTGCCTGGCAGGCAGAATGACCACCATATTTTTAATACATACATTATATATCTGAAGAACAGATCTGAAAATCCCCTGAAATTAAAGGGGAAAACATCTTTTTCAATATGATTAAATGACCAAAATGTCTATGTCAGAATTGGAGCTAACAACATTAATAATGACTTGAAATCCAAGCACAACTGTCTAACCGTAAATAGTTATTCTGTCTGCCACACTTTTTAAACAATGTGGTAATGAGCACTAGCAAGTTATTAAAACAGTATAATAATGAAAATAAAATACTTTGCGTTTGCTCTGTCTTGTGAGCCTGTCAGGTTGCCAAATGCATACCCTGGTTCTCTAAGTGGCCAGTTATCTCACAGGGTCTTGGTAAATGGTTTTGCTGACCTGGGTTCCCTCCCTCTCCCCTGCTATCTCCCTTGCTACCCATTTCTCCCCTTCTCACTGCAACAGTGCCCCTCAGTAAGATTGGCAGAGTGAGTGTGTAACAGCGTTTTAGTAATTTCAGAGGAAAAAAATCACCTCCCTATCACTGGGCTCTGACGAAGCTGGTAGTCACCCCAGCTGAGCGGTATGGGGAGGGTGTGAGAAGAGGAAGGGCATAAACCATCATTTGCATGTGGAGAGAAGACCTCATTTGGAACTGGGAAACAGACAATTACTTTCCTAAAAAGCTCAAACAAAGCACCTTTTTTTCTTTCTTTCTTTTTCTTTCTTCTTCCTCCCCCCTCCTTTTCTAAGTTCAAGAAAGTCCATTTTCATCCTGGAAGTTTCTGAAAAGGAACTGCCCTATTACCACAGAAGTGCTTGTCTTGCTCTTCTCCTTGACAATAAATCCTCTCAATGTGGTGTTCTCATGAGATTTCCTAGAAGGGAATCTTGGAGAACTGATCTCAAACTTGATCTCTACCTTAGGAATCAGCTCCTTTCCTGTCACTCATACTTGACACGTTGAGAGAGCATCAGACTGTACCTTCAGGCTTACTCACATTGATGAAGAGACCTCTCAAAGTTCCCGTCTTTCACAACAAGATGAGGCTTTTTAATCTTTCAGGTCCTGTCTCTGCTCAATCAGCTCTCATGCCACAGGAAAGCCCATTCTGAGACACTTTTCTTGAACGTTGAAGAGACACATCTCAATGTGACACAGATAATGTATGATTTTAAAAAATTAAGACCATTAAAATATTCCAAGAGAAGCAGAAACGCATTAAAATGCATTTGCAAAAGAACCTATTTATGGCTGGCATGCATACAATCAAAAATTGCATTAGCTGGTGAATTACTTGCATTCCTTTTCTCCTACTACAGTTCCTCTAAGCAGTAAACTTGTGTCTATTGATGCTGTCCTTTCTATTTGACAACTACTTTGACACTCTGACTAATGTAATCAGATATATTCAGAGAGCTACAGAATGTAAAGGCACTGCCATTACAGCCAAGCCTGTGGATGTATTTTTTCAAATTATATAGCAAAACCAAGCAGTAAATCAGTGTCTGATTAGCTCTGGGATTTGAGGAGGTTCTGGTTTGAAAACTGATGAGAAAATTCCTCTCTGGAATGATAAATGGGCTAACTTGTAGGGTCTTTGTTAGTGTTTGGGAGAGCAGACTGTATTATCTTCCCAAATCACAGCTGTCCCATGGCAGTGGTTAGGGGCTGGAAGATCTTGTCATGTGTTTTAACTCCCAGGGGACATCAGGGCTGCATTATACTGCAGTAAATACTGCAAGGATGGACTGGACAAGGCAGGACCTAAAGCAGCAACATTCCCCTGTCACTACAAGGGCAGTACCTAACCTAACATGGTGCTGCTCCCAGGGTCTGTGGTTGTGCCCTTGCCTGAGCGTTAACTTTGGCACTGAATGTGCCAGGGCTCAACAGCCTGGCATCTAAGATATCCTGGGTCTCAGCTCAGTCTTTCCAGCCCCTCCTGGTACTCAGACAGCAAAGTCACAGGACCTGACATTGTATTTATTTTCTGTTTATTCATATTTGTTTTCTGTTTATCCAGCATCTAAACACACTGGGGATGCTGCTCCAGTACTGTAATACTACTATTAATAATGATAAAAGATGCAACTTAACCCTTGGGTTTCCCCAAAGCCAAAGCTTCCCTGTAGTCAGAGATCACCTCACCTATCACAACTAAGAGATGATTCACCACTCTTATTTAAAGATCACATGCCAGTTTAGTTTTCAGTTGCTGACATTTTACCCTATCGATATTTTCTGATTAGTCCTTCCTGGTTTGGTGTCCATGGCGACAACTGCTTTTCTTCTGCAGCCAGAATCCCAGTGCCAACGTGGGAGTGCTGATGAGACCCCTCCAACTTAGCAGTCACTCACCCTTACTAAGAGGGGCTGATCTTCCCCCGCTGCTCAGCACCTGGGCAACCATGCAAGATCAAGGGAAACGAGGAAGAGGCACCCTGAGCTAGCTGGGTTTATTCATTTAACAAGCCAATTTCAGCATTAACACTTCAGAGCACATTCAACAGCCTCAAGTGTGTTTTGGAAAAACAGTGGAGACAAACCGTGTGTGTTCACTTTTACCTGCTGTGTGCTGTTAAATAGTTGATGGAAAAGAAGAGAGAGGAAGAAGAAAACAAATATGAGCATTTTATAGTGCCTGCTTTAGTTAATTGGACTGACAGAATTTCCACTTGCACTGGACTTTAATTAATGACAGTGGATGAGTTAATACAACATTGCAACTGTCTTTTCTGTATTTTTTTTAGTTATTTCAATGCACCTCAGATGCTCACTGCTCAGAAAAAAACCCACACTTTGAAAACACTAACACCTCCTGCAGTGAAAAAAAATTAAGAAGTGTTGATCAGAGTTGATCTGAGCAACTCTGCAGGATCTCAGCTAGCCAGTCAGGTGCTGAAGAGAAACATCAGCATCATTTCTAGCTGTGCAAGGCTCTATAACCAAAGTATCTCATTGCCTTGCCTGGAATACATTAATGTTCAGATGGGTAAACTGAGGCATCAGGAAATTGAAATTAATTATTAAGTGAAGAACAGAACCCTGAAGGTGCGATTCCCAGTGTCGTGCTATTTCATCAGACTGTTTTCCTGTCTAGCCAGGCATTCTTAGAGGATTTCTGAGATGTCAGGAATAGAACAGCCATCACATATTAACATAAAAGATTTAAAGCATGTCTACAGCAAAGACAGTGATTACAAAATGCTGTTCTGTACATGTGCTCTATGAGCTGGAGATACAACTCCAGCAAATGTGCGACCATTTTATCAAGACTTGTTAGAATGTGAAATGGAAATAACCTGAGAGAGAGTACATGAGCCATACCCACGTCACTCACAGCCCACCATTCAGCCATTCCTCATGGATTCCCCTATGGAAGGGGAAAGAAAGCAGGCAGTTCCATTTGTAAGGCAATAATGCTTGCCCTGCTACCTGGAACTGCTAGCAATATTTCTGCCAAGCATTCAAGGAGAATGAAAATATAAAGAGACATTAGTAAGAATAGAGGCAAGGGGAGTAAATAGTTTCTTTCCTCTCTCTAACATGCTCTTCAAATGAATTTTGGATTTGAGGAATGAGTTTACAACTGCAACAGACAGCAGCCAGACTGGGGCAAAACTCAAATGCAGAGGTTGGTACAATGTGTAGCTACCCATCTGCAATGTCCGAACGGGGATGCACGCAGTGTGGGAAATGCACAGGAAGAATTGGAAGGTTGTACTGAGCTGCAGAGCTACAACCTGGCTGGGGTCACAGAAAGGTGCTGGCACGGTGGGAGGATTGTGGTGGGTGTTTACACCTCCCTTCATCCATCTGATAAATCTCCTAGTCTTGGATGAAGCAACACTGACTTGGGAGAAATGAGAATGGCCCAAAATCCAGGGAGGGTAAGGAATAGCAAAGAGAAGACCCATGAAACCATGCAAGAAGGTGAATTGCACTGAAATCTTTTGTGAATCAGGGTCCCTGCCTCCTGATCTTGCTCTTGACTTTATAATACATGATGTCATTTTCAAATTGATTTGATTTACCAGGGCATGTACAGTACTTCATAGACCTGCAAGTGCTTTAATTCCAGAGCAAATACTGTGAGTGCTATAATCACTCATCTGACTAGGTAATTATACTTACAGGAGATAAAACAACAGGTTTTATATTTATGTGTCATGCCCAACACAAGCAAAGCCTTTCGTCGGCTTGCAAATCCTCATCCGTTACTGAACCAGGGACTTTGTGCAAGTATTTCAGTCTTCGAAGAGCTAAATGAGGCAATCAATTAGCTCAATTCTGCCAATTGTATAGTCATTGTATGCCCTACTGTGAAAATGAAGAGAGTGATGGTGCTACTGGAAATCGGAGAAACCAGCAAGTTGCCGGGGTTTGGGTAGCACCAGGAAATCAACACAGAATGAACAAATGGGAAACCAGGTGCAGAACAGCATGAGAAAACATGGAAAGGTTTGTTATTTAAGGGAAGATAATAAGGATGGCCAGAAAAAATAATATTTTCAGGGGTAATTGATATTTGTTGCAACTTGGGATGAAAACAAGGTTTGAAAAGTCAGTATTTCATGTTTCCTGTGGAACAGGTGTGAACTATGTAAATATTTTTGTTTCATTTCAAACTTTGTTTAAATAGGGAAGTTTTATGGCAACATTTCCATATCACAATATTGCTTTACATTATAAATACTCACAGTGACTGTGCAAAATTCTTCATCAATAGTAACATTCAGGTTTTAACAGAATGTAAGTCATTTTAGCAAAAGTCAAAATAAAGCTTTTTAGCTTGTTGCAGTGAACCAGCAGCAAGAGAAAACCAAAAGGTTATAGTACACATTTTGGTATGCTGCAGTCAAAACCTAAACATCCCCACAAAATGTTAATTTATAATTTTAATGGAAATCAATTGGAGGGGTTTGAAAGGGAAAAGCAAAACAAAAAGAACAGAGTTTTCCATTAGAAATACTGGACTCCTAGTGAGCTGAAATTATCCCAAATCTTCCAGTGTTCGTCTGAACCAGTGAGCACAAAGCAGCTGAGAGCTGTCAGTCTTCTAGAGGGATATAAAGAGCACAGTGAAATCCCAACTCTTTTCTATACCCATGATTTTCCATAATGGACATATTTCAGGAGAGTGAGACCACACACTCATGCCAGGTCTTGCAAACCTCTGCTCTCTGTGGGAGTCACTCTTTTGGACTTTTCAGTCAGATTTGCAATGTGGCACCTAAAAGTTCCCCCAAAGCCATGCTTGGTCCTCAACAGCAGCAACATTAGGAAGCAGCAGAAAGCAATAAATAAGCATTGATGCCAGCCTATCACATTGTGCTATTACAGCTAATAATTCAGTCCTTTGATGTTTATATTGTTGCTGAAATTAACTTAATGAGTGTTCACTTTGCTAGAGGCGTAATCAAATATTAACAGCTGAATGGGATGAAACTCCCTTCCAGGGCTCACCATAGAGAAAGAACTGGGTCTGTAAGTGAGAAGGATCAGATGAACATAAGCGGGTGGGCAGAGATGACTAACGGAGGCAGTGAGGAGCCTGTGTGAACTGGAGCAGGTGGCAGCAGGAAAGCCTTAGCCAAGGGGAGCTTTTTGCTGCTTCTCCTGAGGGTGCAGCCTGGTGCCTTCCTTCCTTCCCTGGATTGTTTTGAGGCAATGGGGATGTTCCCCAAGCAGCTGGCTAGTGAAATCTGAAGGGTAGGAGGAAGAGGCAGTGGTGTTTCTCCTCCACACCCTTGGCTGCCTAGTGAGTCTGTTGTTCCCTGCAGAGACAGATGACTGAGTAGAGACTGGTGGAAAAAGCCCTCACCCCTTTTAAGCATAAGACTGTGTTTGCCAAACCTGACACTTGCCTTTGCTTCTGTTTCTGACTTGTCTTGCTGATTTGAAGTTCAGTTGCAAAGAAGGTGGCAAGTTTTCCTTCATCTGGAGTAATTCTTTTTCATTATTTTTACCTACTGAGAATAAAACATGGTCTGCTGAAGGCAACGTGGTTTAATACAAAAGAGAGAAAAACTGATTAAGTAAACAAAGGTGCATATCAACTTTTGCTGAAAAGACAGAGTGTGCAAAACAAACAGGACCATTTACAGACTGTGCAGGTTAAATGGGGGTTCTTGCTTTTGCATTACAAAAATACAATCGTTTTAAAAAAATAAACTTTTATTTCAGCTTCAGCATCCCTTCCTCATTTGGGAATGAAATAACAATAGTGTACCAGCATCCTTCTGTTTCTTAGTAACCATGGAGCCAGGCTAATGCATTTAATTTCTGTTATGTCTCTGTATTTCTACTCCCATTAGACAAAGACCACACCTCTACTAGTAACTCAAACATGCAAGCAGCATTTAATTTCCACAAGGATGTTTTGTCTGGTCTTGTAACAATGGCAAATGTGGAAGAATCCCTTTGCTCCTGGAACAGTTTGTTAACTGGATGCACATGTGAGCCTTTCATAAAGCAGGATGGATCAGCAGGGAACATTGTGTCCAGCTGAGGATGGAGACCCTTCCTTAATTAGAAAGTCACATCTGGCAACCCTTGAGGAACAGGGTTGCAAAACCCATGAGACTGATGAAATTCAGGAAATGGACATCACAGTTGACATCCTTAAGCATCACAAGATAAAGGTTTATCTACCAGGAATTGGGCATGCAGGACCTAACCAGCAGCAGCAGCAGAAACATGGGCTCAGTCAGAGACACAGCTTTTGCACTGCCTCTCATTTATCCACAGAGAGTGTGGGAGAAGACAAAAGACTTACAGATCCAAAGTAAGCAAGAAGCAAATCTCTAGTGAGGAACCCAGCTACCCCACTGAAAAGATTAATGACACACTCCAAGATTTTGGCATGGCTGGAAAAGATGAATTGTGAAACTATTTGAGGTTTGTACATTTGTTTTCATTTTGCATCAGAACAGTCAGAAGCTTTTGAAAAGTTTCATTAAGAACAGAAAAAGACCAATCCATCCTAGAATGATGAACAGCCTGAGCACTGGAGCACTCTGCTGGGCTATGGGAGACTCTGCTTTGAGCCCTTGCTATGGATGCATTGAGAAAACACAGTCCTTGGAGTATTCAGTGTTTTGAATGTGGTGCCATCTCCTCCCAGCCTCAAGGCCCACATGCTGCAATATTAGTTATACGGATGTGGGAATCTTTCATCACTTTAACTAAAGACTTCTTCCAAGGATAGGTTTAGTGAAAAGAAATTAGGCAAAGCAGGTTTTCATTTCAATTAACAGAACATTCTCTATGGAACATGACACATCCAGGCTTGTAGTTAATTTATCTCTTTTCAGCTTATACTTGCCTTTGTATCCATCCCCACACGGTCGTCTATTTGCTTGCTGCAAAGAAAACTCAGTTTTCTGATCCTTATATAAATATGAAACCTGTACTGAACTGAGTCCTTTTTTAAAAAACAAAACAAGAACCCCACAATTTTTACAAAGGTTTTTCGTGTCACAAGATCTTCAAGATACCTGGATTTTTATCTGATTGTTCGCCTTTATACAAATACTAAGAGAGAATTTAGAGATGTTTAAACTGTATTGCAAAATCTAAATTACATGAGTGAATGAGACTTGTGTGTGCATTTTCCTACTGAGCTGTGGGCAGAAATTGAAAATTCTGTAAATAGCATGAGAGGAGTAATTCAGAACTGAGCAATTCAGGCCAGACTTCATCTGTGCAAGCGAGATACCCAGGCACTAGGATTCCCAAACACCCATTTTTAAGGTTATGACTTAATCTGACCTTAGGCAATGTAGGCAGCTGCCTGGAGTGGCAAAGTGGCCCCTCAGGACCTCATTCCTTGCTTTACATATGCCCAAGGAAGTGGTGGCCAAATCTTCATACGAAATAACTGATTTATGTTTCATATCAGAACAGGGCACAGACATGCAGCTCTCTGATGATGGCTGCCACCAAGCAGTGCAAGCTGGGGTGCAAGGCATGGAGGCATGATGTTTTTCTCAGCAGGTCCACTTCTGCTTCTCTGCTGGCAAAAAACCCAGTTCTCCACAACTCACCCCACCTTGATATCCTAGAGGAGTTTTGTCTTCCTCTGTGCAGATCTAAAAATTATTTTGCCTACAGAGCCCAAAATCCTTTTACCAGCTTTCTATAAGCACAGGCTTTGTGTTTCATAAGGTTATATAATGCAAAGTCAGGCCCCTGCAAGGACTTTCAAGCTTCCCAAGCCTTAAATTTATCATCAGATTGATAAGGCTTATTTAGATGTCCTGACCTCTCACCTCCTCGCCATTTAAAATCAGTAACTGATGAATCTCCAAGGAGCCTTTGGGTATATGGGGAGGGCAAGACATGGCTCTGCCAGCTAAATAACATTTCAGTTAAAACATAACATAGGATGCCGACCTCCTTGCATGTAAATCTTCTTGATTTATAAAAATATTACAAGGCAAAACAAACTTTCTGTGAACAAATGAAATAACTACTACAAACCACATCAGCTTCTTGGACCTCACGCATTGGTGAGAGGAATGTCACACAGCTCTTCAGTCAATGCATCTAGGCCAACTTCCAGGGAGCAGGCTTTGAATCACCGATGCAAAGAAATAAAGAAGTCAAGGACTGAGGGGTGGCAACTGGCTGCTTCCCCTAGTTTAAGTACTAATTCAGTCTTCTCACCTTTTGCAAACTGCAGAACAGAGAGTAGGTCAGAGAACAGCCTGACTGACACCTCTATTTCTTTTTTTCATATTACCCCAGTGCTTTTTATCCTGAGAAGCACTACAGTTGTCATCACTGGCAGCTCCAGAGCCAGGAATCTTTGAAGCAGGTTAAAGCATCCTGCAAGAAGCCATTTCCATGGCAGTTACTCAGGCAGACCCGGCCAGTGTTAAATGGTTAATTAATGCAGGGCCTTCCTTCTGAGGTGGTCATCCTGGGCTCTTCTGAGGGTCAGTGAAGAGAAATAGGTATTTCAGCTTATTTTACCAGGGAGCATTGAGAACTCAAGGAATTTACCCAGGCCTATGAAGGGAGCATGGATTGCTAACCCAAATGGGAGCATTGCTGCTGGCAGTATGGGCCAAAGCCCAGGAAGAGTCATAGTTCTGTACTAAATAATATGAAAGGCACAGGATAAGACAAGGCTGAAGTTGGTGCTAGGTGACCAAATTTCACTTGGTCTGCATGAAATGGCTTGTACCATGGGAAAAGTAGGTGGCAAGATAGCCATTCCCATGATACAATAGAAAATGTGGCATGAATAGTAAGGTTATAATTTCTTAAAAGTCAATTATTGGTGGCCTGTAGCAATAAGAGGTTCCAGCAGAACACAGTAAAAAAAACAAACTCTATTGTAATTTATCTTCCTCCTACTGGTCAGAAAGAAGCCACAAAATAAATGCAGGTGAAGATAGAAGTCTGCCCCAGAGGAAAGCTCTTTGTTTCAGGCAGAAGAGCCTTTGCCACAAACATGCCTATGGCAAGAGCTTCTCCCTGTGTGTAAGCCATACTTTGAGTCCTGCTTTCAGCAGGGGGTTAGACTAGATGGATCTCCAAAGTGGCCTTCCAACCTGAATCTTTGATTTTAAGTTAATTGCAGGTAACAAAAACCCAGATGGCACTGTACAATATATCTATCATAAAGCTTCTGGGTTTTAGGACCACTAAAGGCGGCAGCCCTGTACAGTCTTTTTCTATTACTTCTTAACAGGACTTCAGCCAAAAAGGGCCCTACAGACTGTCCATGAAACAAGCTCAAGGCTGAGCCAAACTTTCTAGGGCACCAATCTTGAATTACTCAGCCACACCAAAACACACAATAAAATAATAATAATAATAATAATAATAATAATAATAAAGATTTAAAATACATTCTTAGGTGAAATGCAAGGGAATTGTACCCTCCCGTTCTGTGGCATTAATGGGTATTGAAATCTATGGATTAACAATGCTGTATAACAGCTTGATATTACTACATTACCAATACCCTAAACCACCTTGTCTACTTTTAGAAATACTGACTCAGTTCTCTATGGGGTTAGACTAACATAAATTTGGTCTAACTGGAAAATCAGGCCCATTTTCTTTCAAACCCAGTACCTTGCATGTACTTTCCTATCACCTTCTTTGCCAAAGTCTAAGCATGTGAAATGAGACCATGTTGACTTCACCCATTATGGCTACAAGTGTTGTTCAACTGGGGCTGCATGCTACTCCCTTTCATAACAGCCTAGAATTATTCAGTTATTTAAGTCATTAAACATTCAAACATTTTTGCCAGGGGTCAGACCACCTGCTTCAGATTCCTACCAGATGGAGATTGTTGCTAAGGTAACAGCCAACATCAGCTCCTTCTGTATCCTCATCCTCCCCCAGCAAGCATACTCAGAGGCTTATTTCTTTCTGACTGAGCTATTTGCATGTTTAGAGATATGGATGCCTGATGTGAGTAATCTATTTGCTGCTAAACTGTGCTGACAGGACATCAGAGTGTCCTGGTTTCATCTGGGATAGAGTTAATTGTCTTCCTAGTAGCTGGTATAGTGCTATGTTTTTGAGCTAGGTATGAGAAGAATGTTGATAACACACTGATGTTTTCAGTTGTTGCTAAGTAATGTTTAGTCTAAAGTCAAAGCTTTTCGGCTTCTGATGCCCAGCCAGCAAGAAGGCTGGAGGGGCACAAGAAGTTGGGAGGGAACACAGTCAGGGCAGCTGACCCAAAGTGGCCAAAGGAGTGTTCCATACCATGTGACGTTTTAGGAACTGGGGGGGGGATCGCCGCTTGGGGACTAACGGGTGTGTTGGTCGGTGGGTGGCAAGCAATTGCATTGTGCATCACTTGTATTTTCCAATCCTTTTATTATTACTGTTGTCATTTCATTAGTGTTATCATTATCATTATTAGTTTCTTCTTTTCTGTTCTATTAAACCGTTCTTACCTAAGCCCACGAGTTTTACTTCTTTTCCTGATTTTCTCCCCCATCCCACTGGGTGTGGCAGGGGAAGCGAGTGATCAGCTGCGTGGTGCTTAGTTGCTAGCTGGGGTTAAACCATGACACAGAGTCAAAAGGGGTGTTGGATTTTTGGTCCTGTTATTGCTAGAGTCTGGGGAAATTCAGTCAGCAGGTTCAGAAGGACTAGACTTAGGTGATATTTTTTCCTTAAACCATCAGTAGCAGAGCAGAGCCAAACGAGCTGCTGACAAATGATGATGTGTGACCATAGACCTGGGCTCAGCCATTGCTTTGCAACTGTGTGAGGCACCTCAGCTAAATCCCACCCTGAGTCATTTGCAAAATATATATTGACATCTCGGGTAGCCATGTTGACTCCTTTTGTAGCCAAAGGATAGATTAGTCATCATCTCCTTTGAACATCTGAGGATGAGTTGTCTCTGCTGAGGGAGAAAAAAGTCTAGGTGCCTTGGCTCAGCTGTTGACATCCACTCTCTGGACACCTAAAGCATGATGAGATGAATCTCACCCCTTAGACACTCTGGACTGATATTCTTTGTCCAAATTTAAATGTCCTCAGTGTTGACATCTCTATCTGAACAAGTTATCTGGACTCTCTTGACAGTTAATGGAGAAAAACAGGCACCCAGAGGACACAATTAATCACATTACAAGGGAGATGTGTAAAAATAGGTTAGACAAAGCAGGCAAGAAAAGCCTAGTGTTTTATAGGAGATAAAGACAGGAGAATGATAGGAGTCAAAGCCAGCTGCTGTTGGTGTTCTTCTCCTGTCACACATTGTAATTTGGAAGGGAAATTTAGTAAATTGGAGGAAGGATTGGAGAAAGAGCATTGGATTTCCAGAAAAGCCTAGTTAGCAGTGGTATGAGCCACAGGCATGGAGGCTGATGGTCAACCTGTAAGGGAAGAGGCACATTCCTCTCTGTTACAGCAGCACCCACAGACATTCAAGGACCCTTCCTACAAACTCTGGGTGACCAATCATTGAAGGTGATACAGAGAAATAGTAAAGGCCTCTACCAACTCACTTCTCATTCCCTCTTGGTTTGGTCTCCAACTGCAGGAGGTGAAGGCTGAGAACACAGAATAAACAGCCAAAGTCCATTGGACTTGGTTGTACCAGTTTTTTCAGTGATGTTCCTGCCAGAATGTGTTTCCTTGAGCAGTGAAAGAAGATCAAATAGTTTTGCACAAGGAAGAGATTCTTCCAAAGTTTTTAAAACTTGGGTGGGAGGAAATCAGAGGGTCTGCTGCCAGCAAAAGCTGCTGGAGTTGGAAATGAAAATGTCGGTGAGGCTTATGTAGCAGCATTTGGCCAGAGGTGGACTGAATTAACTCAGCCAGGATAACACTACACACGATGTACTAATAGGCTCTCAGAGTACATTTCAGACAGATGAAAGCAGTTGGCCCTTGACCTTATGCACCACAATTCACCTATGGCATTTACAATAGCCCAATAATATGCATTTTGGAGGAAGATTATTGCTACCTTGGCAAAACTATTTCACTATATCCAGAGCTCTTTGTAAATTCCACAACACAATGGACTTATCTTGATAAACCCTGGATGAAGCTTCTCTGTGCTGAAGACATCACACCCCATGTGGGCCATATAAACATCATCCTGCAACTCATTAGGCTCTTTTCTCAGTGTATGTAGGAGAATGAGATGATTCTGCACCTGTGCCTGTTCCATCCCCTGAAGGTTAACTGCTGGACACAACACAGAAGAAATGCAACCAGAGGAGAGGAAAGTCTTGGGTTGTTTTATTGTTCATGCAAATCCCAGACCTACGCTTCCAGACTTGCAGCCAGTAGCATGTTTCAGCCATGTGTCGTGGTTTCAGCCCAGCCGGTAACAAAGCACCACACAGCTGCTTGCTCACTCCCCACCCCCTCGCCTGGCCACAATGGGATGAGTGAGAAAATCCAAAGGCAGGCTCGTGGAGACAAGGACTGGGAGGGATCACTCCCCACTTATGGTCATGGGCAAAAGACAGGCTCAACTTGGGGAAGAAACAAAATCCATTTCATTTACTACAAATCAAAACAAAAACAAGGATATTAAGAAGGGAAACCAAACATCGGAACACCTCCCCCCACCCCTCCCGCCTTCCCGGCTCAGCTCCATTCCTGGTGCTTTCTACCTCCNCCTCACAAACTTCCCTGGCGCGGGTCCTTTCCGCAGGCTTCAGTTCTTCCCGAACTCCCCTGGCGTGGGTCCTTTCCGCGGGCTGCTCTCCCGTCTCACACTGCTTCAGCGCGGTTTTTACCATGGGGTTACGGCCATCTTCGGGAACCTCCGCTCCACCATGGACCTCCCTGGGCTGCAGGGGGACAGCCTGCTGTCTCACCACGGGCTGCAGAGCCATCAGCCTCCTCAGGCGCCCCTCCTCCCCCTCCTTCTTCACTGACTCCAGTATCGGCAGAGGTGTTCCTCTCAGGTTTCCCAACCCCCACACTGCTGGTTCCCCTTCTTAAATATGTACTCCCAGAGGCGCTGCCACCGTCACTCCCTGTCTGGTCTGCAGGGGCGGGTCCGACTCTTTGGCGCCAGGGAAGCTTCCAGCAGCTTCCTAAAAGAGCCACCTCTGCAGCCCCCTCCCCCACTACCAAAGAAAACCGCACCACACAAACCCATAACACCATGCAATACTTTATTGGCTGCTCACAGCTCAATGCCATTTCTCCATTGCTCCCTAGGGAACTATCAGTGATTTCCAGGTCTTCCCTAGTGATGAAAGCCCTCTGCAGAATCACTCAGTGGGGTGCGAGACAGAACCTCTTTGAAGCAAGCATGAACACATAACCTTCATTTATTAACCTCCTTTTGTGATGGTTGTTACTATGACATTATCTATTGGAGCATATTTATAGCTAATATTAACAGAGTGGATCTGGAGTGGACTCAAAAGTGGTAATGGACATGATATTTTTACAGTGAAGACTTTAAGAAACTCAAAGACAGTCTGCGAGAACTTCATGCTGGGAAAAGATGTTGTTCTGCTTGTTTATCTGAACAATGAAGCAGCCATCACATTTACAGATTCACATTCAGTCTCCAGCTCAATTACAGAACATTACTCAGGGGATAGTCCATGAGCTCAGGAATCACTCCGACCAGGACAGACGGTTGTGAGTCTTTCTCAGCAAAGTCACTCCCTGGATATTAACCCTCTACAGCTTCATTAACATTTGGCAAACTTGACCAATATAGACTGAGGCCAGTGAGAAAACCAGCTGTGAGAGTCTATTACCGTGAGCAATTTCTGTGAGCCTGGAAGGCATCTGCTTTGCAAACTCAGTGCTGGGACAGTGCAGAAAGGCGGAAGTCCTCAGGTGCTGCCCTGAGCTAACATGTAATTGCAGAAGACTCTTCTGGCTCATCATAGCAGCTCCTTGACAGGATCAGAATCAAAGTTACCAGCTCAATCAAATCAAGACAGATTTAGTGCTGTCTTCCAGCCTCCAGTGGCCAGCACAGCCCTGGGATAACTTCACTGGAAGTTCAGGGGTGTTGGAAGCGATGTTGCAAGGGGACTTGAAGTTTGAAAGATCAGTTAAACAAAAGCAGGATCAATGCGATACTGCAGGTAACTGGGTTCTTGCACTGCCTGGTCTGTACTCCTGTCACAGCACAAAACTCCGGCATTTCCTACAAAGTTTCCTAAATGCATCATTGCACCTTTTGGGGTTTTCCTTGAAAAATATTACAGTATACAAGTCTCCGTAAGAAAATAAGCCCAGAGAGGTATAATGGCAGTTGGCACTTCTCATCGTCTCCTGCTGGCCTTGAAATTGTTTTCATGACTGAAAAGTTGGGAATAAAAATAAGAGCTCTAATAATCAGGTATTCTGTAAAACTCTTTGGTTGAATAGACCTATATAGCTGACATATTCAAGAAGCAGAAAAAGATGACAAAATTACAGAAGTCTTACAAAAACTGCAGGGACAAACCTTGCCCAATTCAGGCATTACACAGGTCTGGCAAAGGGCTCAGAACACATTTAATTTCTAGATCCCAGAAAATATAGGTTAGTATATCCAAACCTTTGTGAGATAGGGTACATTAGAGAGCCAATGCCAATGCTTTAACTGGGCAACTCATGCCAAGAGGGCATCTTGAAGTGTCTTTCCACCACGGGAAGGACTCAGCATAATGTGTATGTTGTATATGGCTTTAGCATCTCCCCATGCATCCCAGAACAAGCAGGGAATATGCACATGCCCTACTTTGAATGTCCAGCAGATTCACCCTGTGCTAGGTGGACCTTGAGTATTCTGCAAGGATGAAGTCTGCTAAAATCCTTCAGAGCACAGACCAGCCAGCAAAGTTTATAGGTACTTGTTTGGCTAGGAGAGCTTTTCTTGGTTGTACTTTCAGGTGGTTTGAATCCTGGGAGCAGGGGTCTAACAGACTCCCAACCTAATCTATAACTGAACAAGAATAGCAATTCCCATGTAACACTTTTTATGGCTACATCTCCCAGAAAGTTATGGAGGAACATAGCGCTTATCTCCATTTCACAGATGGAGCAATTGAGACATCAGATCAAGCCATTCAGCTTGGCACATGACAGATTTAGGAACAGAAGCTACCTCAATGGCTGCACGACCTGTCTTACTTCATGCAACAGCAGATGACAAACTCTCACAAAGCAATTACTCAGCTGAAGGGAAGTGCAGTGAAAAATAACTTTCTGTGCGTATCTGGCAGGGTGACCGAGACACGTATTGGCTCAGTTTTTGAGCACGATGCAGTACTCCATCACACGGACATCACCCTGCAGTGGCCTGTGGCTGCATTGACACTAGCAAAGCTGTTGTGTCCCAGACTGTCCTCTGGAACTGATGGCAGGTGATGGGGAACCAGCCAGGTGAATACAATTTAACTTTACTCTCTACAGTATGATGGGAATTCTTCCTTGAACTGCACTAGGGATTTCTGTAAGAAAAAACCATTGGGACTGGTCCAAAACCAAACTGGGGACCAGGTCTAAATCTACCACTGGGTATACTTGAGTCTTTATGTCCAGGATTGTTCCTTGACATCGTAACTCAGTAGTTCAGATGTTGGAAGTGCCACAGAAAATTGCAAGAAAGCTCTCGTGGGTAATAAGAGCAGGGGTCCTTCCTGCCAGCTTGCCCTTTTCACCAGCACTGAGCAGATGATGAAGAACGAGGAATTTACAGCCCAGATTCACTTAACATCCTCCTACCCAGGAGGAGTTTATTATTCTGCTGGATTGACTTTTTCAGCTTCCTCCTTTTCCTGACTTCTTTCTCCTGGGTGATGTCTCCCAGCACTACTCATTGCAGTTGAGGCGTCTGCAGTTAATTGATGGAGCATTTGTTTGTTTGCTTTTGAGAGGACAGGGAAGGTGAGAGGCCAGAGTTCACTGACTTTGCAGTCGGTGTTGGCTGTGTCTGCTCTGCAGCTCCCACGCTGAGGGCAGCTCAAGGCTAAAGCACCAATTAAATTCCACTTAATCCCTCTAATAATACTAAGAAAAAAAAATAAGTAGCTTCACCCTTGCACCATGCACTACAATGAGGGGATTTAACTGCGCCCTTCATGCTCCACAGCCCTCTATCACTTTCAGCGTCCCACACATAACAGCCAGCTCCACCTCTGCTCTGGTTGTTCACCTGGACCAGCCCCTCCAGTTCAGAAATGAAGATGCTGGAGCAACCACTCTGCCATGCTCATGGCGCAGGCTGAGCCCAGCTGCACAATGAGCCTCTCCTGCCCAGTGGGCAAGCCCTTCTACTGACCACTGCCAATGACAGAACATCTTTCCCCCTCCAGAAGAAGGAAGATAACTCTGGGGGTCAGAATGGGGGAAAAAAGAGACACAAGTCAGAACAAAATGAGCTGAGAGCTGGTGCTTGCACACAGGCTGTACAGCACCTGCTTCCACCCGCAGCTGCAGGCGTATTATTGCATGAGCAGCATTTGAATTTCCATCATGGTGTGATCTTATATACAAGGATGCATTGAACAGATGCAAATGGATGCTGAAATGAGTGGAGAGCAGCCAAAACCAAGCCCCAGTGTCTATGCAAAGACATACAAACCCCCATGCATCCCAATATTTATGCTTTATATTAATATTGGGTTGTTTTGATACAGGGAATTGTTCTTAACCCTTCAAGATCCTCTCTATAAAGCCCACACCATCCACTAAGATGTTGTCCCTTGTGTTACTGCAGCGGAGGCTGAATCAGCCTGTGTAAGCTGGCGGTGGATTTATGCGAGACTCATTATACTCAGATTGAGTAAAGCATACCTTTTCTCCTACTGAAAAAATATTTGGGGAAGATACTTTGTGCAGGACATTCTGGAAGTCTAATACATGTGAACACCAACACAACTTTCACTTAGGTATTATTTATATACAAACATTTTATCAGCTGCACCATTAATAAAAATCTCACGCTGCTTTCCTGGAAAGAAATACAAGTTTTATATATGTGTAGAATGTTTTTCCCATATACATTTGAATTTCCATGAAATGGCCCATAAACTGTCCTGTGTTTTGCCCGGCGCACATGAAAGGACATTAACCCCCTCGATGAGAGAAGCTGCACGTCGTGGTTTCAGGTCAGCTCAGTCGGTAACAAAGCACCACGAAGCCGCTCACTCACTCCCCACCCCCTTGCCTGGCCACGTTGGGATGAGGAGAAAATCCAAAGGCAGGCTTGTGGGTCGAGACAAGGACTGGGAGGGATCACTCCCCACTTATGGCCACGGGCAAAAGACAGGCTCAACTTGGGAAAAAAACCAAATCAATTTAATTTACTACAAATCAAAACAAAAACAAACCACAAGGGTATTAGGAAGGGAAACTAAACATCAGAACAACCTCCCCCCACCCCTCCC
>VYZV01000837.1:27145-54784 GCA_013401275.1 Pandion haliaetus | reverse complement strand
GTGCTGGAGCGTGTCCAGAGAAGGGCAACAAAGCTGGTGAGGGGCCTGGAGCACAAGTCTGATGAGGAGCGGCTGAGGGAAGTGGGGTTGTTTAGCCTGGAGAAAAGGAGGCTGAGGGGAGACCTTATCACTCTCTGCAACTACCTGAAAGGAGGTTGTAGTGAGGTGGGTGCTAGTCTATTCTGTCGGGTGGCTGTTGACAGGACAAGAGGAAATGGCCTCAGGTTTTGGCAGGGGAGGTTTAGATTGGATATTAGCAAAAAATTCTTTGCGGAAAGGGTTGTCAGACATTGGAACAGGCTGCCCAGGGAAGTGGTGGAGTCACCATCCCTGGAGGTATTCAAAAAGCATGTAGACAAGGCACTTCAGGACATGGTTTAGTGGGCATGGTTATGATTGGACTCGATGATCTTAAAGGTCTTTTCCAACCTAAATGATTCTATGATTCTGTGATTACTTGGTGGGTCATTATCATTATCTTCACAGGGATGTCATTCACTCAGAAAATCCTTCTTCATCAGGTTTCACAGAAAAGATTCATAAAGCAAACTCAGTGTTGAGAATCCTGCTAGGGTCCAGCATTTAGCAGTCTGACTATATGACATTAAATTTTAACTTGTCATCTAGGCTGAAGTCCCTAGGCCAGATCCTTTAAGACAGTTAAAATCAGTGAGATTCTGCCATTACAGTACTTCATTTGCACCTAGAATTTGGTCAAATTTCAATGCACTGGCCCAAAATTGTCTATATTGTTTCTCCACTGCAGGGCACTTCCTTAGCTTTTACTGTATCCGCATTTCTCAGAAATGGGAGCAAATGTTTTGCCTGTGTTTAAAAAAAAACTTGTGCCTTTTTGCACTGAGAAATCCTAGCAAGTAACTTTGTGTTTTTGAAGTATATGTTTACAAGCTTGATTGTGGCATTCCCTGATTGTGGACAGCTTGGCTTTCTGATTCAAAGACTCTTTATTCCATCTTTTTGCGAATAATTTTTTGCCAAGAGAGTATTATGGCTTCTACATAGAACAAAGTATTATGATTCCTACTTAGCCATATCAGTCTCAATTCTTAGTTCCTTTAGATGGCCAGGAAAAGACAGAAGTTATGATACATTTTCAGAGAGGAATCTCATTAAAATTTTGCATTTGAGAAATGTCAACCACTGTTTCCACTTGTGTTTGACTGCTGTTACCTTCACACCTTCTTCTGCACTATGAAAAGATATGTAGGACTGAAGGGTTACATTGTAAAGCATTTAATCCTAAATATTTGAATATGAAGAAATTGTACATACACTCTCAATCGCTAATAGTGTTTAGCTGATTCACTTACCTTGACAATTGTTTCTAAATCACTCTCCTCTGTAAATTTTCTTTTATTTACAAATCAATGCTCAGATTTCACTTGTAAAACCCATGCTTGCACTATACAGAGATGTCTATCCGATCTAGAGACAAAATTACTAGAAAGATCAATCTTTAGAAACATCTGCATCCATGCTGCCAAATTCTGACCTCTCATACTGACTTGAAATATGTTACAAGCACCAGTTATTTTACTAAATACTCATCATCTTTATTGATACCTACAAGCTCAATTAATCTAGTCAGAAAAAGTGTATTTTACACAGGCTTATATGGCATTGAGAGTTTATATCAGATGTTCTCAACGGATCTGATATATTTTATGCTTTACAATGCTACCTCATGTATTCAGTGATATCTTACTGCCAGTATTCTCTAGCTAGAGACCAGAGAGGGACAGATAGGCCTGGTACTGGGCATTGTTATTTAACAAAACAAATCTATTATGTTTGCCTTATTTTAGATTGGATTATTTTAGATGTGGAATTATGTATAAGTCTCAAGGAATTAAGTTTGATAACCCTCTTGTGACCACACAGTAACATGAAATTGTTTAGATATTCAGAGACATTGTTTCTTTCATGCCTACGCTGCTAAAGTTCATAGGAATGTAAAAACTGACCATCATACTTAGCAATGATTTTGTGCCCTGCAAAGATGATGTCGACATATTCAGGTGACATTAAAAAAACCATGACATTTGAAAACTAGCTGTGTTGCCTTAAGTTCTAAATTTAATCACCCACATCAACCAGAAACCTGCAGTCCTAAGTCCCTGAAGGGGACCCAAATTAGGCTGTGAGTGAAGCAGCAGTGCTACCCATGCAGACACCAACGCTACAATAAACTCCACTTCAGCCTGCTGCTAAACCGGTTGTTGTGCAAACCCATCACCGTGATCTGTGTTGCAAGCAGTGTCAGTGGCACAGATGTAACGTGGTACCTCGGAGGAAGGACAAGGATTTGAAACACCTGCTGACATCCCCAACACCTATGATCACCCACTGAGTCAGGCAGCTGGGACCTAGCACTCTCTTCGCCATTACTGGGCTATGTAATTTAGACTCTTAATTCTGTAACTGTATATGTATATATACGTACACACATACAACTGAGTACACTTTTATGTGTATACACATACATACAAATTATGCAGCATTAAGAAGTGTGTATGATGCTTTGATTCATATTTGTTTGTAAACTGGTGTGATGGTCTGACAAGATATTGAGATAGTCAATATCTCAAACATTCCTTGAAGAACTTTGGTGGAGAAGATGGCCTCTGTTAGAATGCTGGAGTTGTGTGAACAGGACAGTGTGGCTGGAGGAGAGGGCCCCACGGAGGGTGGGACCGCACTTCTCCAAAGCCACAATTCCTTATCTTAAGTGACCATGAGAAGGAGCACAGCGTATGCACCTGGAGGAGGGGGCCCCACAGAGGATGGGACTGTGCTTCTATCCTAAGTGGTCATGCCAGCAGGGAAAGAGAGGCAGCTCCCTAATGAACATCCCCCAAGCTCACTGATGGATTCCAGAGAACCGCGGGAACGTGAACTGCACGTCAAGACCACTGACTAACACACTATAAAAGAAGGGAGAACGAGTTCTCAGTATGTACCCTCTGGAACTGGATCTCTATGCTGGCTGGACCAACGCTGGACCCAGGACTGGTGAAACCTTTTTCTTCTCTCTCTTTCTTTTCTTTCTGTCTGTCTTTCTCTTTCTCTTTCTTCTCTCTTTTCCACAGTCCCTACACCTCATCCTTTGAAATATAAACTGTTGACCAAGTCTGAGACTAGGAGTGCATCTAGCTGCCCCTGGGCTCCTCTTTGAGAAGGAGTCCAGAAAGCAAGGGGGTCTGCTCTGAACCTCATGGCTCAATGGGAGGGATCTCCTGACACAGTTTCATGTTCCTTTTTCTGCTTCTTTTTCTACACCTCCCTTCTCTTTTCAAACAGCAGCTTAATGACATGATGCAGGGTTCATATTGATAAGTTCACTTGTACTTGGGCAAGGTTAGCTAGGTTGAATAAATGTTGATTGTTGTTTGAACTCCTCTGGTGTTGTTTCACCTTAATTCTGACAAAGTAAATCCACGAACCTGAGTCGCTCCAACTTTGGGACACAACAACTGGAGCCATTATAGATTTCCTAGAGACAACCATTAAGTCTATTCCACATACATGGTGGCAAAGTGTACTTGGTCAACTATATTTTATGTTGGTTACCATCAGAGGAAATACCAAACAGTGAGTTTGGATGTTATCTCGAGAACAACGACAGAGACTCAGTATGCTTTAAGTTTCGAACTGTTTTACAAACAGAGAGCACCCTGTGGTATTTTCTTCAGTGAATGGTACCTATTTACATCTGCTCTTACTGAGGTCACCAGGAAGTCTACCACTTATTCTAGCATTAGCCCACTGCTGCTGTCTTCTGAAAATGTCAATGTGAAATAAATATGCAAATGATTGCAGAAATTTTTAAAGTCCATATTAAAAATCCTAAATCCTAAAGGGTATCTCTTCATCCCGTTTATCTTTTCCTTTTATCTCCTAGAGTTGTGACGTGTTTAAATGCATGCAATGGCTGTTTTTCCAGGTAGCTCCTCATAAACATTGCAAAATATTAATGAAGTTGTTAAGAAAGCAAAAGGCACACAACACCAACAGTCATCACATATTTAATTCAGTGCTTTGTTCATTCTTTCCCATTACAAATGTACTAAATGACAATATAATTATAACCTAAAGCTGTTGGTAATTATATGCAAAGTGCTATAATAGCAATGAAACGCTAATGCCGAGGGAGAGAGAAAGAGACTGAGGGAAGCCAGAGTCAAAATAACCATTACTCATTGTACTCCTGGGTACCCCCTAAAATTGTTTCATTCTGATGGGTTACCCAACCTGCAAATTACCTGAAAAAAATTCAGGTCAGGTATAGAGAAAACAAATTAATTATGAGGAAATTACTTGCTGGTGTTGAGCCAAGTATTAGCTCATCAGCATTCAGCACCACTGGAAGAGAGTAGAGTGAAGGAGAACAATACTGACTTGTGTCTGGAGCTGGAAGCAAAGAACAGCAAAAGGAAAAGTCTTATTGGAAACTTTCCTTCTAATGCTGTCACCTTTCTTCCAGCCAACCTCGAACTCAATGTCCAATGCCAGAGTGTTTGCTACCAGCAGATCACCATTCTTCTCTCCCTCCTCCTGCCTTGGACATGAGCTGCGCTGCCTGCAGGAAGCCACTCTCTGGCTTTCCATAGGGCCTAGGGTTAGCCATCCTGGTGGGGACCATCCCTGCACCTTCTGGTCTGTCGTGGACCCTAGAGGGTCCCACCTGCCAGAAGAGCTCCTCAATTCCTTTGGCATTTGGAATAATTCTACCAGCAAATCAACCAAGACCAACAAAGTCTCAGAGCTGAGATGTATAGTAACCTAGATGTCTCTCATCTTAGCTAAACTGATTATTTTCTGGCTAGAAATGAAAGCCTGGCTCATAAAATTTGTCAGGGGAATGTTTGACTTGTGCTTATTCTGTGTTTGCTGGAATCAGAAATATATGCCATATAGCTATTGCTTCATTAGCAGATCAGTAATATGCAGCAGGGTGCTCTAGAGATGGAACTTAATTGAGATAAAGCACATAAAAACTGTGAATTACATGACAGGTGGAATTGGCAGCTTGTGATAGTGAAGTCCCTGTTTATCTATAATATGTACAGTATGCTACAGCTGAATTAAACTTATGCAAATACAGTCAGAAAAGTTACAGCTCCTGCTACCCTTCTTGCTCTTGCAGACTTTCTGCCATGTTTGAATTTCTTCTGCTAAAATATATTTAAGAGGGAAAAAAAATAGCATCCACAACCGAACGCAGCAAAAAGCAGCACATGACTCAAAGATTTCGTTCTGAACTGTCCTTACTGTCTCTGAACTAACTCCTACTATACTAAGTTATATGACTTAGGGAATTAATACAATCATAAAAATTAAAACCAATACACAGCACTCGTCTTGTTTTGTGTTCACAGAACACTAAGCACAACACAACTCTTACTACTGATGCTCCAAATTCAAGCTCAGGTTCAGATAATTCAAAGTACAATGCTCAGATACATGCAGAGGGTCCTCTATTTCTCAGTGTCCTTTCCACAGCTGGCAGCCACTAGGCTGAAATGATCAACTACAAACTGTTTGGGCTTTTCAGACAGCCGCCTGAACCTTGCTGGCTTCCTCCCTCTACGCACAGTAGTGTTGCCTCAGAGCAATCCCCCCTCTCCTCTGCACTGAGAGCTCACAAAACCCTTCCAGTCTCACCTATCCAAAGAGTGAATGGCAAATGCTTAAAACCACTTCTTGACTGTAAGAAAAGCTCATTACTCCTTTAGATGATACAAGTTCCGCACAACATGAGGAACTTGAATAGGGTTATTTTTTCAAAAAATATGGGCCTCAAACTCATGAACAATTTTCAACTAAAATCACTTTCTGCATTTTAATGGCCAAATATCGATTTGTTTGCCTATGTGCTCATTTGGTATGGTGTATGGGATAGAGAAGCACTGAAATATGTGACCACGAGTGCAAAGCAGCTGTAAAAAATTATTGAATCTGAAAGGTTGTGACAGATATCTGCTCTGCACTGATTATGCCCTGGATAAATTATTATGTATGATTCATAAGTGTTTAAACCAGAAAATACAATTACAGTCACCAACTATGAATTCCTTCGGTTTAGGTGTAGATTTTTATCCACTGTTTTTAGCTAAATGAGAAAATATTTTGATAAGCAATAAATTGTACAAAAATCAAATAAAGGACAAAATTATTTTAAGTGATCTGGGCACCTATCCAAAAATGAACACACACAAATAAAAGGACTGCTCTCAAGTACGTGTTTTAAAAAGCATGACTCTTCTGATACAAGAAAGATTTTATAATGTTTATACCTTTTCAAGGTTTCTGGGATGAAGGGCCATTAATTTCTTCAGTTTGTCTGACAACTGACTGCTTACATGTTAACATGACAGAACAAGGAACCGAGCGCCTTCTCCACCTCTCCCCACAGCGCAGGTATAACATGGGAGCACTGCCCTTGGGGTGACACAGGTAACACAGGCATGAGACCTACTGCAGTTCTTGATTCTCCGCCAAGTTTGCCCACAAAAACAGTCACAGTTTGTTCTAATTGCAGCAGTGGTGGTTTTGATACCTATCCATCACACATCCAATATGAGGTAATGGTATTTTGCACAGGCTGGCCAGCTGCTATCAGCTACTTGTGCATTTAGTCACTGTCAATCCAGGCTGCTTTTGAGCTAAATTTTCATCTTTTCCTTGATGCAGGTGGATGAGTTTGACTGAATGGGCTGGGTTTCACACAGCAGACATTCATACGACCAGAGTGTGTTTGACAGCCAACAGCCTCCCCACTGGTGCAGCACTCTTCTTCCAGCCATTTTCTACCCCTGCTGTCCTTCTGCCCACTTTCTGACACCTGCCATCACTCTTTGTGATGGCCGGAGGAGAAGTGGCAGAAAGTAATGTATTTTGAGAGGTTATTTTCAGTTGTTACCACCATGAAGTCCCCAAGGGACCTAGCCTTCCCGTCCCACCTCTGAGCTGCTCTAAGCCTGTTTTCTGCCTTACATGGTACTCTCTGCCACTCAGGGATATCAAGTGGTATGTGGCAAAAAGTCTAATTCAGTGAACTGCTGTTCGTCAGCTGGCTTAGTTACACTGTCAGAGAAAAATTACAGAAGAAATTTGAAACTCCTCAAAAATCTTGTCCTTCTATTCTTCAAGTAACAACCTGAAAATATACTGGCCCTCAAAGTCACAGCACTTTATAGCTCAGGATACCCAGAGCTTTTTCTCCAGGCATAATTCTAATGCAGTAAGAATGATAAACAAGAATCGCTACAGCCTTGTATCTGTGGATATGCTTTGTTGCACGGTGCCCTCAGCTCATTTCTCTGTAGATAACCATCCCTCCTTTGAGAGCTGCTAGCAGGGGATGCTATTGGCAGGATTTATCACTCTGGTGAGTGACTAGCAACTTGGTGCATCGAGACGGCATGATTGGAACTCTACTTCATACCATCCATGTACCCGCAGACAGGTCAGATCAGGTCCAGAAGTTATTCAAGATATCTTGAAGAAATCATCATCAGGAATCAAAGACATGATAAAAGATTCAGGAGATGGGCTCCTACGATGAGAGGACAAGAGATATTTGAAGACTGAACTGGGACAGGAAAGAGGGCAAGCATAGTCATTGCAGGGTGAAAGTTTACCACTGTAGTCTTGTTTTGTGAGGTACTAACTGGAAATTTCATTGGATATTCAGATTTGGCAACTCCACCACTTTCACATGGGCAAATAAAGTCATATCACAGATGACAAGGCACTGTATTTTGACACCTCAGTTAGGTAAATGGAGGCATTTTCCCTTTCTCTTTGCTGTTATTTAGTTGTGGGTTTTTTTTCTGGCAGTACAACTTATAATGTTGTTGTACAACCAAAACAATTTGATGGACATTGTGCAACAGTTGGTTTTGCTTAATTCTGTGATTCTTTTTTACATGCAAAGAAAGTACAGATATGTTCTGAATGACTGAAAGTTTTTTGGCTTCAGGGGCTAAAGTATCAATGAGTAAAAATAGGAAATATACATGAGATAACAAAGCATCCGTGAAACTTGTCTAACAGTCTGAATTGATCTAACTGGAATAAAAAGTCACTGCCAGTTTTTGCAGACTGCTCTGCCAAAGGAACATTTGATACCTACAATTATAAAGCAAGGTCATTGCACCTTTGTCCTCAAAATATTTTACCAAATACTCCAAGTACACCACCCGGAGTATTGCATCCAGTTCTGGGGCACAAGAGCACAAGAAGGACATGGGCCTGTTAGAGTGGGTTCTGAGGAGGACCATGAAAATAATCAGAGAGTGGAATAGCTCTCCTATGAAGCTGAGAGAGTTGGGATTGTTCAGCCTGGAGAGGAGAAGGCTCCAGGGAGACATTATAGCAGCCTTTCAGTACCTAAAGGGTGCTTGTAAGAAAGACGAAGAGAGGATTTTTACCAGCACCTGTAGTGATAGGACAAGGGGTAATGGCTTTAAACTGAAAGAGGGTAGATTTAGATTAGGTGTAAGGAAAAACTTTTTTATGATGAGGGTGGTGAGGCATCAGAACAGGTTGCCCAGAGAAGTTGTGGATGCCCCATCATCAGAAGTGTTCTCTGTCAGGTTGGATGGGGCTTTGAGCAACCTGGTCTAGTGGAAGGTGACCCTGCCCATGCTGGGGGGTTTGGACTAGATGATCTTTAAAGGCCCCTTCCAACCCAAACCATTCTGTGATTCTATGATGCTAAATATCATAGGAAATGTAATTCCAGATTGTAAAAAATATAGTTGTAGACCCTACTTTGAAAAGTATGCTAAGATATTGGGGTAAGGCTGTTTTATTTTCCAAAAGAGAAAAGAAAAAAGGTTAACCTATGGTCAACCTAAAACATTTCATTCAACCCAAAATAAAACTTTCACATCATTTAACTTCTTCGTATTTGACTTTGAAGTTCCTTCAAATGAAAATAAAAGCATTTTAACTCCCAGGAGTTTAAACATAGCTCAGTCAGTGCCCCTGAGTGGCAACCACCAGGGTCAAACTTGATGCAGAAGACCTTCACCTGGGACCACTTGCTAATTCCCATCCTCTGCAAAACACATACATTTCTCTGAACACAACTCACCTGGGTATTTGGGGGCTTATGGTTTGCCTTTTTGGGGTCACAATGTATGTGATAACACAGTGAGACCTTAGTTATACTACTTGTCTACAGTAAGTCCTCAGACTCCAAATCCTGCCCTTCCCCACACCAATAAAAATAAATTTGGACCTCTCCCTTCTACTTAATCTTGCTCTCTTTCTTATGCACATGTGTTTGTGTGTGGGGAGACCATTGTAAATCATATGTTTAAGCAGCAGCACTATTTACACATAAACTATAGTGGGGTTTAACTATGGCCTGAAACAAATTTTGCAGTGAATCTCTAAACTTATGTAAATGAAAAAGTTGGAAAAATGAGGAAAAACTGTTCTAAGTATAGTGCCCTGCACCACCATTGCCTCATCCAGCTTCGGGGAGTCCTTTCTAGATGTGGACGGGATGGGCTCCCATACCACCAAAAAGGTTTCTTTCACTTTGAGCTAATGAAAGCACTCCCTATGCAACTCTCCCAAGCTGGAAAAACTTTGACTTTTTACAGTCTTCCAGACATGAGCTGCCAGTCAGTCATCCTTGCACTGGATGATCTTATCACTAGGCAACCATCCATGAAGGCCACTTCTCCCTGAGGATGTTCGCTTATTGTTTAAAGGTATTTCATTTCCATGGAAAAGTGTTTCACCTGACAACTCTCTTTTGTTAACCTTGTGCTGGTGGCCTTTAGAATTATTTTCTGATGTGGAAGTAAGAGACAGAAACCTGGCTGCAGAGTCAAAATAAAATTTACCACTTGAATAAGAGTTCTGTAATCTGAACAGTGTACGTAGCTGAATAATCCTATTGATAACAGGTATTATGGGACATCAAAAGGCATGTGGCATGGCCACATTTTCAGTATAAGTGTAGATAATAACAGAGAAAATATTTTTTATGCTATTCTAAGCATCGTAAAAGGTATCCTCAGACCTGACCTGGCTTCCACCATGGAGAATAATTGTACCCCTTGGGTGAAAGGCTCCCGTTTGCCATGTTAATGGAATGAAACACCCCGATGGTGGTGGTAAATACCATGACAAAACTGCCCTTCTGCAGCAAGCTCCCCATCCAGTAACAGCCAGGCCACCTCCGCTATGCTTGACTCTCCACTTCTATCAAAACCCAAATAATGCAAGATCCCTGACTCATACAGTGGCCAGGCCACCCTGACACCACAGCTGTAGCTGTGCCCTTGGTCACCCTGTCCTGTGTGCCCTGATCGCAGGGCAGAGGGAGCAGGTTCCTGTGGGAGCTGGGGACAAGAAGGTTGCACAAGTCCCCGCTGGACAGAGAAGAGGAAGAGCCTTGGGGGCCAGGAAAAAACAGCTAATTGCCTGACAGTAGTATGGGTAGCCCACTTCTGCTTGCTGAGAGAGTTTGTAATTGATAAGGTTCAACTCTGGCTAGAAAAGCTGCCTATTTGTTTTTATTGCACATTGTTATTTCTCCTGAAATAACTTGCCTAACAGGACCGCTTTGTCTTCTAATTGCTTCTAAGGTAGCAAATAAGTGCATACCAAGCGAAAAAAAAAACCCCAAAACAGCAAGGCAATAGCCCCGAAACAACTTTTCTGGTGTTGATACTGCTGCAAAATTCAAAATAGAGTTCTCTTCTACAAACCTCACCTGAAAGAACAGATAAATCAAAAAGTGATACTTTCAGCAAACAGAAAATAAGCATGTATACCAGTGGCTGATTCTTTCCCTTTGCAGAGTCATTTCTTACCACCTTAATGAAATTATGAGCACTGGTCTTTCTTCCAGGATAGAATAATTAAGAATCAATTACATTTTACACTGAAACACTGACCACCCTGTAACCATTATGTAATTGGGAAGCAGCTATATTGTCATTTTTATGTAGTTACACTGAATTACACAATTATTTCAATGGCGTTATATTGAGAACTTGCAGGTAAATTTGTTCATATTAAGTCCTGCAACTTAAGGACTCAATGTGAAGTAACTGCTCACTTGGAACAGGCTCTAAATCTAATATGTACAGCCCTGTGACTATGAAGGGAAAGAAAAGGTTCCTTAATAAGTCAGAAGTGTTATCATTAGTATCTTTTAATGTAAAGTGATTACATGCTAGTGAATTATTTCAATTACTCTATTATATTGCTGAGCTAAAGAAAAGGAACAATTGATAAAAATGTGGAGAAAACTTCATAATATGCAGAAATTAAGAACAGGGCTCAAAAAGCCATCACTGAGTTCATTCAGCTGGTACCTTCAAAATTCGAAAGATACTTAACATTAAATGGGAGAACTTCAAATCACTAATTTAGTTCACAGTGTGCTTTGGGGATTTGAGTAATTTTGTATTTGTATAATGTGTCTTTAATGCTGTGAAGTTAAAGTTGAGCAAGGTTTTTAATTTTTACTTCTGGCACAGTGGGTTATAAAACACACCTACAGTGAAGCTATAATAGAAAGTTTTCATTTTTGACTGATCCAAACCATGAACCTTAGGGCTTGAAAGAATAAAAGGTTCTTACTCAAATGTGGTGCAAAAATAAACACTTCAAAGGAGAACCCCACCTGAACACAGCAGAAGGAGGTGTGTGAGTCAGGAGAAGGGGCTGGCTGAATTCAGGAAAGAAGCTGACAGGGACAATTTCTTGCCCTACAGGGGACTGAAAACTCTGGTAAAGTTTGAAAAGCTGAGACTGATAAATAGGAACCTAACCTGGGCAAGGCTTGCGCATTAATTGTAAAGGATTTCTAAAATATCCCTCAATCCTTTGGCAACCTAGCTATGAAGTTAAGCCTACGTAACAGAGGAACAGAGAAATAAAGTATCACTATTTTGAGTAGCAGTAACTGCTTTTTCCTCAATAGAAAACTCTCCTGTTTAAGCATAAAGTTTAAAAAATAAATATAGAACCTAAATAATAATTTAAAACATTCACCTTCACACATAAATTTGCTTTTTTGTTGAGAGCACAGAGGTGTTCAGAAATCTCACCTTTCTAGCAGTGGCTTTGAAAGCTTGTCAAATGCAGATGAAAATAATGAACAGTCTTCTTCATTAGGCATCATGTATCAGTCACTCTCATCTTCATGAGAAAACAAGAATTTAAGTAAGAAGAGCATAAATTTCACTGAAGTTAATCTAAAATCCTCAATGTCCTTTGACTGCATCTGTTCTCAAATTGGTCCCTTCCAGGGTATTTTTTTGTATCAGAGAGTAACCACAACCCTTTGCTCTATTGAGATTATTAGTTTGTGGCTGAATCAGATAATGCTGAGGCAAGAGATTGGCTTCTTTCTCATCTAGGAACAATGTCTTCTACCCTGCAGGCTCCAGCAAACCTGCCATTCAGGTTGTCCAAAATAAAAGCAGACTTTATTGGAAAAATCCTTAATTAGCAAGGAAAGATGGAAAATAAGAAGTAATTACAAAGAAACTCATTTAGTTGGACATTATGAAAAGGACTGATAGGAGAGAACAAAGATTTAAATAGAGTTTGGGAATATTACCTGCAATGCTCAGGACTGATTTTTTTTCTCTTATTTTTAAGGTTGCCTCTGAGAACATGTCTCAAGTCCTGCATAATTTGAGGAAACTGCCCTGCAATATGCCTCATAAATAGAATTAGTTCGCTACTTTCTCTACTGCCCATCCATCGCATGAACAAGGTGACAGCTGATTCATAATGTTACCTTATCAAAGCATTTTGTTTTGATTCATGTGACCGGCCTGTTTCAACCTTGCATAATCTAGATGAATGTAAAGATATTTCCCAATATCCAAAACTGCACACAGAATCGTTATTTTCTTCAACTAATTCAGCTCCACCTATCAGCTTACGAGAGGTCTGTCTGAATATACTAACCAAAAAGATAACCTTGGAAGCTGGGTGTCCAAGGCCAGTGATACAGTACGTTCATACAAAATGACATCACAAGTTTCACAGAGAAGTATGCATTAGCCATCTGATGAGATATCCATCATAAGTATCAAGATTTCTGAGAGATTTCTTAATGGCTTCCATCACTTGCTCCCTATTTTTGGAAATGGTTTTGAAATTCGTTAATGCTAAGATGGGACCAGTAAATGGGCAGATAAACTCAGGACTAAATAGCCTGCTCTGAGCCAGTTCATGGCTGACTTTAAAAGAGATACCTTTTCTAGAGAGAAGCCCTCCTATGGGAACACAATACTTTCAACTTCACTTTCACAACACTTTCTTAGGAAGCACCACCACTGGCAGTACTTCTGCATTAATGGAAATCCTTGCCATTTTCAATGCAACAAACTTTAAACACACAGTTATTTAAACACTGTTTAAATCTTCACAAACTAGTATTTTTGCCATTCTCCAGTATTTCCATTTTACAGGTGGGTAAATTGAAGGACAGAGGAGCTATGACTCATCTAAAAGTGAGTCATATTGACTTTCCCTTGGCTTCAACTGACAAAATGTGCTCTGTCCCTTACGTCCCAGAGTAAATCAAAGCAGCTTTTTCATTAAGTTTCAGACATGTCTCATCCACACTGTTGTGTGCTGGTCATGGAAAACATAATGAAGTAAACTAACTTTGCATGTGCACCAAAGTGACCTCAAAATTCCTCTTTTCTTTTTGTATTCATGAAAGGTATATTGTCAAAAAGATTATATCAGATTTTAAAAATTACCCAAGAGAGTTTCTTTTACATAATAGGGGCCCTGGAATGGAAATTTGCAATAAAAATTTCTGACAGGTTCTTAGCTAAAGTCACTAGCAAAATTCTCTGGTCTGTGCATTCTGACTAATTCATTGGTACATTTTACTTTCACTTATGCTGTATACTCTCAGTTGATCTCATTGGCATTTGAAATTCTGGTTAAGAAACAGCATAAAGAACAGTTCAGGCATTTTACTTCTGTCCAAACTATACGACAGTGTCAGCCTCCACATTTGACATTAGATTTCTATTAGACATCTAATGCAGCATCCAGCTTAATATCCTGGATAAAATGGAGTAATTAAGATTGATATATGGGCTGTAAAATCTTTTATCTTCTTGTGCATATTAATTAAATGGAAAGTGATTATACCTCTGATCTCATTCAATCACAATACCCATGTAAACAGTATTTTGACTAAATACGCCTGTGCCTAGTAAATGTGTTTTATATCCTCAGTGTACTTTGGCTAACTGTAAAGAATTTATTACACACTGGCAATCTGGCCCTAAGTCTATTGAAAACCTATCCGCGCTTTCTGCTCAATGGAAATATGTTTAGAATTATTCCAGTGATGCTTCCTTTCTGTGATATTAGTTGGCCAAAGCCTCTCTATTAGCTTCCCTGAGTGATGCAAAATGAGGTCTAAGCTCTTGGTAACCCACAAATCACTTCATGTCATCTGTTGCTAAATGGATGCATTTGCTAGTGAAGTTGTCCCCAGTTGACTCACTGGAGATGTCACATAACAGCACAAACTTCAAAGACAATTTCAGCAGCTTTGCTGTCTGTGCGGCATCACTACTGAAGGTCACCAGCAGCATTAGTTAACCAGTTATGCATTTATCCATCATCATGAGCAACTTCTGCAAGATTGCAGCTAATTTAAATGGGGCTCATGCATATTTTAACTGATCTGCAGTGACGACAGCAGTTGCAGTGTAGACTGACTCATCCTCATTAATCCTGGAGCACTAACATACAGAATAGCTTTGGCTGCAGTTTTGTACTGCGGTTTTGTGTAGAGCTAATACAGACATATGATATAGGGTGGCACCTTGGACCTGCTCCCCCGTCTCCTTACTTGTATTCTTATTCAGTGCCAAGTACAATAAATCTCTAAAATACAAGCTCCTTTATGTTAGGTTGTGTGATAAATAGCTCATCTGCAGATGTGCAAAGGAGTAGAGGCACAATAGGAGGTGGGGAACTCGAATACTACCCTGCCCTGGCACCATCCAGGCCCATCACAGGAGGGCATCAGCCCATAAAATGAGGCACATCGGTAGGTGGAGAAACCTCAGTTTCACAGGCAGAGGACTGGAGCCCCTGCCCAAGCATCCCCAGGGCTGTCCCAGGACAGCCATCAGCCCCAGCAGTCCAGCTGGGAAACCCAGCACTATGGGTCAATGGAAGAGGCTCTCTGGAGCACCTCACAGTCTGAGAGGTATGGGGCACATTATGGGATGCAGGCAAGAACGTTTTGGGGTTGCACAAGACTTATTATGGAACAAGTGCGGGAAATGAGGGATAAGGGGACAAAAGGGGCCAGCTACTTGTAAGCAGGGTGCTGGTCAGCATATTTGGCCATGCCCCGCACCTGATCAGCACAGTCAGTCCTGTCTTGTTATTTAACTATTTTCCTGGGTGAGGGAAATCCCTGTTCTGTGTGTATATATGTGCATGGAGGTCTAAGGGCCAGCAGCTGGATTGAGTACCACGGGGACCATGTGTCTGGGGTGCCAGCAACTAAAGGCAGTGAGTGTACATAAACCAGTGTGTGACTGCTAGTGAAAACCAAGCCAGACTAGCCAGCAAGTAGGACAGGTGCATATATAAGCCCAGCTGCTGGAGCAGTCCACATGGTAAAAACGTATGAATTTCCCACTAACAGCTCTTCAGCCCAGAGAGGGGAACAAGGAAGAGACCGTTGGGGCAGTTTGTTTCTGTGTGAATACTGCATGTTTTTGCCAGTGTTGATCTGTGTTGATCCATGTATATGTGTATTTTACACCTGCCTTTGCACATGTACCTATCAGGAATACATGCTCAGCCTTGCTACTGGTTGGACTTGGAGCACTGACCTGCTGCTGCCTTGCCTCTATCAGAGAATTGCCTAAAACTGTATCATCTCATGAAATTATGTGCCATCTATTGCAGCTCTGGACTGTAGTATCTACGGACAGTGTGCAGTAAGTGACAACCTAGACCTCCTTTCCACACCAAACACGCAGACGACAGCACACTGCCAGGAAACTCCCACTAAACTCTTTTTCCCGCAAGTTTGCAAACACTGCCTGGCAGTCTACCATTAGAAGGGCTGGTTTTCCCCCAGTTTCTGATACTATTCCTCCTGGGAAGTAGAGTAAACAATACAAACACAAACCAAAAAAGGGACAGACATAGCCCTAAACAAAATTCTTTTGAAGTTGATGGGACCCCACCTCATGGCATCTTAAACAAAAGCTTTAAGACTCTTTTATAGATGAGCTATTGTATTTTGGTCTCCTTTTTGATGTTACTGTGAAGTGCCTTGAGGATACGTGATAATAAGGCACTTTATGAGTAGTATTACCTTGTTCTGTGTTGCAATGTATTATTAACACCAAATGCCAAATGAATAATGAAAACACAAGCTGGGGAATTACATTTTCTTCATCCATTGCCTGTTTTAGTCTGATCTAAGCAACTTATTAATTGCCTTCTTTTTGATGGTATGGATTTATGTTTGCTTAATGCAAAGGAATGCATATAGCATCTATCAATACCAATTACCAATAACAATACCAGTGTCTTTCTTTAAAGGAGGGATCTGAGGTAGACAATGTTGCTTGCTGGATTTCATGGAAGCTTAAGTATTTTGTGCAAACTGCTAGAAGTAATTTTCTAAAATAAAAATGTCTGTGAATTAGAATTTTTCATTCTACTTTTGAATAGGAAAAAACAGCACACTTCTACAGATGCAATTTTCTAAAGATGCAAATCTAGGAAAGACGTCCATAACAGTATTTTATCCTACAAGTATTGTGCCAAGCAGTTAGTGAAAAACATACCATGAGAACAGAATTTTGGATGCTGTCCCCAAAGAACATTAAAGTTCATCTCCAATTCTAAACTCAATTTCTTTCATATTTTGCCTTCTCCATCACACTGTGTTATTTAAGACTAATTTATAGCTTCAGGCTTTCAGGTCTCATAGAAATTGGCTGGGTTATTTTGTTGTCAAGAACATAAATGCTTTTATTGGAACCAGGATTTCATCCAGGATGTTTCATCTGTAATGTAATTAAGGAGGTAGTTTGGAAAAGCAACATTTATACAGGGAATATATGCAAAAATATTCTCACAGATGCTACTTGTAGATTTGAAAGGGTATTGTCGCAAACTCATGGGAGATCTCTAGATTATGGCACTTTTCTTACTGTCCAGCTGCATAACAAGGATATTATAAGTAACCCTGGTCCCTGAAAAATGACACTCCTAACTCAGCATTCTCATTTTCAAACACTACACAAAGCACTTTAGCAGCAAAAAATGTCTTCAGCCTGTGTTTGAGTCAGGGAAGACAAGATCAAGTATTTCTATATATCACTGACTTGAAGAGGGGATGCCTGGGATGGACCAGCTACCAAGCTATTATTCTTCACACTAGGCAACGTAAATAACTACTTTACTTACATTAAAATAGAAAGACTACTACTGCTATATTTATAAAGCAATGTACAGAGATGAAAAGAAAAATGCCACTTACAGATAACTAAATAGTAATTTCATCTTCATGGGATTTTTCTGTGTCTTCCAAATACAAAGTTACCACACATCAAAAATGGGATTCAATCTTCAGGTAAGACACTCTGGGTGATTCTTTTGCTATCGGGAATACTGACCTGGGTATAAGTATGTGCCAATTTCTGTTTGAGATTACAGTCAGAACCTTACTTAACCCTTTCTCTTATGACTTCCTGTGCCTTACAAACTTGAAACTTAATCAAAGTACCAAATTTTAATACTTCTCCCAAGATACTCATTTTTCTTTCCCTTTTTCATTCGGATTTCCCTCAGTATTAGACACACTGATATCCCTTGAATTTGGATGGCTAAAACTATCTGCCATTCAGACATAAGGAAAATTTGGTATTGAATTCGGTTGAGTCCAAGGGCACATCCATAAATGACTCTTCATTAGTGTCCTCATTAAGAGGGAAATGGGTAGACAACCCAGCTAACTGGCTGAAACATCAGAGTGCAGCTTTCTGCTGTGAAAAAATGTATTGCCTCCAACCATGAAAAGTGGAGTTTGTAGGACCATATAAAGGGGAATGGTGCCTTCAGATCATTGCAAATTCTCAACAGAGACTAGACATAATCAAAAACATTTAGGCAGCAATACTGGAAAGGGGTGACTGATTCAGCTTTCAGGGGACATGATCGACATGAAATAGTGACTAATGATTGTACAAAGGGACTTTTGTTCTTCCCCTATCTCCTGCACACCTCGTGCATAAACTGCAGTTTGGTCCTTGGAGCTCTCAACTCAACTAGGGAAACAAAAACTCAGTGGATGCCTAAAGAGTCTTTCCTTGTCCCGCATAATTCCAAAATACAATTGCTGAAGACAGAAAACATAGCTTCAGGATTGAAAGATAGATCAGGCAATCATACAGATCTTCAGATGGATTCCTAGTTAGGAAAGCTGACTACAGTCACACTTGTGTGCCATTTGCTGTGACAGGTCTATTCAGCCATTGCACAACCTTCATAAGACACTCCCTAATTAACTGCTTGACTTTATTTAATAAAGATCACATCTGTAATAACAATCTAGGTGTCCTGGTTTTGGCTGGAACAGTTAATTTTCTTTATAGTAGGTGGTACAGTGTTGTGGTGTGGATTTGGTATGAGAAGAATGTTGATAACACACTGATGTTTTCAGTTGTTGCTAAGTAATGTTTAGACTAAGTCAAGGATTTTTCAGCTTCTGATGCCCAGCCAGCAAGAAGGCTGGAGGGGCACAAGAGGTTGGGAGGGGACACAGCCAGGGCAGATGACCTAAACTGGCCAAAGGGATATTCCATACCATGCGATGGCATGCCCAGTATATATACTGGGGGGAATTGGCTGGCAGGGGGGATTGCTGCTCAGGAACTAACTGGGCATCGGTCAGTGAGTGGTGAGCAATCGCATTGTGCACCACTTGTTTTGTATATTCCAATTATTTTATTATTATTATAATTATTATAATTTTCTTCATTTCTGTCCTATTAGAATGTCCTCATCTCAGCCCATGAGTTTTACTTTTTTTTCCCGATTCTCTCCCCCATCCTGCTGGGGGAGGGGGCAGTGAGTGAGTGGCTGTGTGGTGCTTAGTTGCTGGCTGGGGTTAAACTACGACACTAGGGAAATTACCGCCTACTTTGACTAGAAAACATTAGGACTATAACGCCTTATTTCTTAAGAAGAAAGAGTAAGTCATCGACTCATTTTCACTACACAACAGTAGTACCTCATGAGACCACATTCTGAAAATAGCTGTGTTGCTGTAACCTATAATTAGTTTAGTTATGAATTCACAAATACATTAGTGAAATCAGAGGGGTTTTTAAAATTTTAACCCAGTACTGTGGTTAAAAACACCATGAGAGAAGAGATCATACAGACTTTATACAGTAATTATTACTTTTATTGATTTGCTTAGACCAGTAATGGTGTTTGGAAGCATCAATTCAGATGCTTCTTGTGGTAGTAGATGTCATCTCCTATTGACCAGACATTTTAAAAGTATTTTACAGTAGCTTAAAACTACTATAACGGTATCAATAAAAATTAAGAGAGCAAGAGACAGACATCCCAAGAATATATTTGAAAAAATGCTCCATAACATTTAGTAATTGCAAGAATTTCTCAAAGTCAGAAAGTGGAGTTACTTGTCAGTTCTTATTGAAAGCTAACAGACATCAAGCATCTTTGTCCCTTTGAAAGTTTCTCTTTTAAATAGTCTTGACATCGTGTCCTGGTTTCAGCTGGGATAGAGTCAATTTTCTTCTTAGCAACTGGTGTAGTGTTGTGTTCTGGATTTAGTGTGAGAATAATGTTGATAACACACTGATGTTTTAGTTGTTGCTAAGTAGTGCTTATCCCAAGTTAAGGACTTTTCAGTGTCCCATGATCTGCCAGCAAGCAGGTACACAAGAAGCTGGGAAGGAGCATAGCCAGGACAGCTGACCCAAACTAGCCAAAGGGATATTCCATACCATAAAACTATAAACTGGGGGGGAGTTGGCTGGGGGGGCTTATCGCTGCTTGAGGACTGGCTGAGCATTGGTCAACAGGTGGTGGGCAATTACACTGTGCATCACTTGTCTTTCTTGGGTTATATTTCACTCTTTTTTAATCTTCCTTTTAATTACTATTATTGTATTTTATTTTTTATTTCAATTATTAAACTGTTCTTATCTCAAATTATGAGTTTTACTTGTTTTTGATTCTCCTCCCCATCCCACCGAGGGTGGGAAGGACGAGTAAGTGAGCAGCTGTATGGTGCTAGCTGATGGCTGGGGTTAAACCATGGCACATCACTATCTCAGTAATGACAGTTTTAAGTGTGGACTGTGTATGAAAGATCTACCCTCTTTCTTGCTGTTCTTGATTTGCTACATGTTTTTCTCAGTGTTTGGTTGAATTCCTTTTAAAGCATGATTAACAACACATTTTCTCTCATCTCATTTAGTGTTGCTGAAGCAAATGGACAGAAGATGATATAAAAATGGTTTCTATCATCATGCATCACACTAATTGTTCTAAAATTTCTGGACTTAGGGACTGGGAAAGCAGAGGAATGAGTTTCTTTTTCTCTTCTGGAAGTTCCTGGTGTGGACTGAGAAACCAAGGAATGAAATGCAGAGCCAAGCATGTAACATATGTTATTGGGTTTTGTCTTACTTGTGGCTCAAACAGAAGGCAACAACTTGCAGCTGTCTTTCATATATTCAATGGTATTATTCATGTATACAAATTTGATTATTTGCTTAAGCACTACATTAACTTAGAATCCATGTTTGCAAGTCTTTCATTCCATACTACTAAAGGGGTAATCTGCAACTGCAAGGCACAATACGTAATTAAATTGCCCAGCATAAAATTTTGGAAAAGGACCTTGTACAATCTTCTGATTTTATGTTTTTCAAGAATTGAAGTTTTATTTCATCACATTTCATGACGCAATCCTTATTCTATGTTCTATTCAAAAATGTAGCTAAAATACGAACCTGTTACTTCTAATATTGAAAAAGAAAGCATACATGGCAAATCTATTCATGGTGTAACTTCAGAGATCAGGATCAAGATAAATGTGCATTAAATTCTGGTTCAAAGTAGTCAGCACGTTTATTTAGAGTCAATAGTACTTTCTTTTATCATTATTTTACCTTTTACCTCCAAATTCAATGGCATTCTACACCATTTTGAGAATTAGGAAGGTCTCCTATAAGATATCAAGCCAGTAACTTTCATGTTACTATGAGCTTTTCTTTTTCATGGACTTCTCAAAACAGACTTTTCTCACTTTAAAACTGGAAATTGACAAAAATATCTTTCCAGTTTGGAATTTTATGACATCGAAAGGACTTTTTCTAAGAAAACAAGGCAATATCTCAGCATAACAATGATTCACAAAAACAGATGGGAAAAGTTCTTCAGAATTCATCCCTTTCTATTTTATTTATTAAAATTTAGAATGTTTTCAACAAAAAAGTGCACATTCACTGATTTAGAAGCCCCATTATACAATGAAATTTCATCAGTATTAAAATAATCATTCCAATGGGAACTTTGGCAGCCAGATATGACAGAAGTTACTTTCATTTCTTCTTTGTTGTGGGTAAGATATCACTATCCTTCTCCCAAGATGGGTCAAATTAGCAATGCTTTGATTATACACTAAAAGAAATAGCCATTGAACCTGTGTGTAGTTTCCTGTACTGTAACTCCTCTAAGATCTGCAGAAATTCAATTCAAGATAGGATCCATGACATAATGCCAGGTTTTGCAAAACCTTAAGTCTATACATATATTTACTTACACGAGCAAAAACTACGCACAAGCTTCATTGTTTGCCACAGGAGGGATTAGTTTGCATAATTCACAGTATGCAATGTGGTACCTTTACTGATTAAAGGTATTAGGTGATGACCTCAAAAGGATGATAAATTTAATGATGCAGTGTTGTACTACTTAACTTTTTAAAAAGGAGTTCATCACTGGGACATGGCCTAAGAGTACATAGAAAACGAGCAATTTACAACCAAAATGAAAGAGAATATTAACAGAGAAAAACAGAAGAATGAGGAGTACTACACAGACAGGATTAATTTGAACATCTACTGAGCAATGCTTTTATAAAAGATTATTACCTACATTATTTTAAGTCCCACAAGGTCAAACTGATCCATGGAATCAGTTCTCGTAAGGCATTCACAGAAGTACCTCAGGGTAGTTTTAAATCACAAATCCATTTTCTCCCAAACTTTAAAAGTTTTTCAGAATGGGAAATTAGTTAATCAATTAATATTCACAAGTTATTTTTAATCTTATTTCAACATACACTTATCAAGACATATACCAAACCCTAGGAAACAAAAAGCTGATTTTAAATCACTTGAGAAAGAAATGCTAATGTTTTTCAGTCCCTTTTCACTTAGAAAAAGACTCATCTGTGAATTCATTTGCTTTAATTCAGAATGCTGGTACTGAGAGGAGTTTTGGGTTCAGAAGCAGGCAACTAAACAGAGGGGGATGAAAATTAGGACAATATATGTTGAAATTCACAAGAAAATAAATATTTTCAGTATCTTTCAAACTTAGAGCTGTCAGTTTCAGCCAATATTTCTTTTGTTTTTTCATGAGGAACATGCATCTTTCCAGACAGATGTTCCCTATTTCTTATTCTCTCTCTTTTTTAAAAATATTTTTTGTTTGCTTTCTTTCTCTGACTTTTTTGCTGCTTTTTTATTAGGCAGAATGTCAGAAAAGATTGATCTTTATTTATCTTTGTAAGAGAGGATGTCACAGTTTGCTTTGTGTTTGACTACTTGTTTATATAACAGATGAAAGAATATCAAGCAGTAAACCAGAAACCTATTAGTATGTTGAGAACCTTAACAGAGGTGGATCAAAATATTTTTATTGACACAATCAGTTGCTTCAACGATCAGATGAAAAAATCCCGTACACCTATCCTATGCAGTTAGAGGACTCATTGAAGTTTGAAGATTGGATATCTGCTACCTCAGCAGTGCTGCAAGTTCAGTTTCTGCTCCTCCCAGCACTAGGTCATTTTATGTAAACCTATATCCCTGAAAGAAAGTAAATAAATAAAATAGCTCAGCATCTTTCCCTGTTCCCAGGCTTTGCCTTCCTTTCTTCCCTTCCCCTCTCTGTGCCAGACACACTCTCTGTTAAATTTCTCCTTTCACCTGGAGATGTCTCCTTTCTGTATGCACAAGTTGAGGTTAATATGCCTATCCATAACCAGCTCAGTGCACTTACAAGCCTAAAATGCCTTTTCATATTCCCCATTTACGCTTGAAGCTTACCACGTTAGGGATGCTCTCTTGCATGTTTGCACAGGGACTAGGCTTGGGGGGTGGCTATCAAGGAACAAAGAGTATATAATAATTCTAGCCTGTCTCCCACAGACATTGTATTGACATAGCTTTATTTTACATTGTATGGAGACTTTTTCAAGAGTGTGTTAGAAATACAGATATAAAAAGATTTCTTTCTTATTATTTCAGTAAATCTTAGCAGTTTCAAATGCTCTTGGTGAGCATTTGAAAAACCTGTGTTTGGTTTTAATTATTCTCAGAAGTTGTCTGCACAATCATAACAACTTGGTATGTACTACTTTTTAGGTGCAGTTTTAGATGATCTAAAATTAGTGCATTTGAATTGATTTAGTGGAATCTGCCAAAGAAAAATAATGTGGAGCTCCTAAAGCCAATGAAGACTGGTTTTGGAGGTGGTTTACTGTCTCAAACCATTCTTGAACCAGACAAGGACAAAACTTGTGCTCACATCTCTGACGACATGAGGAGTTGTCTGTACTGCTGGGAGGTAAGGGAGAGCAATATTCCTCCCACTACTGATTTTATGACTGATGCCTGCTGCTTCTTTCTTCAGTGACAAGGTATGCAAAAGAGGTTTAATCTGGTATTCAGGATGGAAACAGAGGATAACCGCTGATCTTCAGCACTTCTCTACATCCGTCTACATACTTCAGCAACTATGAACAGCATCAATATAGGTAAGGTAAACATTAGACCCCAGAGTTAACAATCACCAAGAGGAATCCTGGTAGTATACATCTGCCATACTCTTGCCAAATCAAACCTTTTCTTACCCAATTTTCCCCTGATGACAAAAAAGCTAGGTATGGGATGAATTTGGCCTGTCTGCTTACATTCATGAGGACAGTCTTCAAACACAAATAGGATCTTTTCTCCTTTTCTTGTAATGAGTGTCTACCACACTCCAGATTCTGAGGAGTAAACACATAGTTCTTATCAAACCAGCAATTCAAAGCACTTATGAGCCTCCAAAATGCTCTCACAGCACCAAAATGTAGTGTATGAGTGTAGAATACTAATCTGAAAAAGAAGTAAATGATTCTTTAAATACTAGAAGCATTTATTAAATACTCAAATTTCCGAGCCCTGCTGTGACTGAAGCAGAGAGGACGCATGAATGAACATCTATATTCAGTCAGTGACTTGCTAGAATGCTCTTCAGAGATTCAGAATTACTCATTTAGCCCCTTTCACTATTCCTGTGAAGGTAACCTGGCTCTGAAGTGAAGTTCTAGAAGAAAGTCAGTGTTGGCCCTGTCATGGTGGTATCAGGACACCTTCTCTAAATGCTCCCCTATACAACAGAAAGTCTTACCACACTACTCTCTCACCCCCAGAAAACACAGAGAAAAGCAAATTGCCATCCACAGCTTTCCTGAAAGAAAAGAAAGGAAACGCTACTGACTTTATGAAGTCTGTTAATGACCTTCCTACAGCAACCTTGATTATTAACATAGAGAGTGCCTTGGTGCTGCGGTGCAAGCCACAGTCCCCAGGCCCAAACCTGTCAGATTTTGACGTGAACACTCTGGGAGCTCTGACAGCTGAAAACCTTTCATTACGATTAACACTAGAAATATTTGGGTGACCGAATGCAGCTTAGTATTGCAATATTCAGCAATCCTTATCAAATGATTTGCCCATCACAGTACAACCAGCTGAGACACAGTTGCATGTTGACTGAAGTTTTTGCTATCTTTGTAGATCTCTAAAAGCCTCCCAGACTTTTCTGTCTGACAAAGAGATTCAGACTTAATTGCACAGGGACTGTTTTCAGTGTGGGGATATCTGCTGTTGACCAATACAGGGTGGCCCTGACAATCTTCTGTGAAAGAAAAGGCTTATTCTGTGTGGTGTGATTGCCCACAGTCCTTCATGCAGCAACTTCAAAAATACATTGACAGTGACGGCTCCCTTTTTTAGTTACTATAAATGACAGTGCCTTCTGATGAACATACTGAAGCACCAGATACATAGAGAAAAGGAGTGATACATTTTAAATGCTGTTTTAATCTCTCCTTATTAAACTTAGTGGCATATTTACTTTTCTTTCATTCTCAAAGTTGCCTACTTGAAAAATGTGAAATAGCCAGAATAGAAACAGAAGAATCAACTAGAAACAGCACAAGACATCACTGTCCATATTCCAGCAAACCCAGAGCATATTTAACATGCGAGAGTTGAAAGTGATCAAATGAAATGCTATGGGCTCTAGACTCTCTGAAAAAAAACAAAACCAAAACCACAACTGAAAGTACTTGAATGAGCCAGCGAACTTTTACTAAAAATCGAAGTCTCCTGCGGTTGCTTGTGTTACTGACCCCTTCCGAGCAGAAGGGTGGAGTCTGATCATTTCTCTTCAAGACAAAAATAATACCTAAAATCAATTGTTGACAGAAACATGAGGCTCTTCCTAGAAGGAATTATAGACATTTCAGGGGATAAATTGTCTAGCTGCCTGAGAACTTTGATTTACTTCTCCACCTATATTGAATAAAACCTCATCAGAAACATTTTGGGCCACCAAGAGCAATTGTGTATTCAGCTACATTATCCTACAAGGCTTTGGTTTCCAGAAGCTGTTTGTTCAATGGTAACAATCACCTGCTGATCTCCTGTTTTGGGGAACCAGTCAGCCCGAGGAATTTGCAGAAGGCAAGCCCAGTGGGGCAGCTGGAGGAGCAGAAGCTCTTTGATGGCTTGGCCCAAAGCAGAACCTCACAGCTGGTCTCCCCATGCTCTGGGCACCCCTGTTGCAAGCCTGTCATACCAGCACGCTGCTAACGGCACTGACATAAGAGTGGGCAATGCTTGCACAGTGCTTCTCATTTTTAAATGGTTGAATAGACATTACATAGCAGTTAAGTTTTGGAAGAGTGAAGTTTTATTTGACACATATATCTACTTCTCACATACCCCTCATACTTTGCAGCTGCCCAGCATTTTTGTCGATCAGTAGTAAAATACTTCTGAGCATTAGCAACCTTAAGGCATATGTACCCAGTGAACAGATGAGACATACATGCATTCTCTCTAGAATGTAACTCAGATGTTCTTAACAAAGGTGCTGACAATAGGCCTCTTTTATTCACACCTAGCTAGCTAAATAAACAACTTTTTTTACAGTTACTGAGTGTACCTTTGAAAATTAAGGTAGTGAGATGTTTAAGTGCAGATCATGTGACCAGGCACTCCCTAAACACCAATCATTCAAGCTGTACATGTGTGTGAGGTGATTTTCTTAATCTCCGTGGAGCACTGTGTCCCCAGCTAGCCACAGGCTGCCAAATTTTGCTCTTATTATCTTATAACATCAGGCAAATTATTTTATTCTGAAAGTCAATAAGCAAGTTGGGGACTGAGACTTTGTATTAATTGTGATCTCCTAATGGAGAAAATGAGGGCTAAGTCTTTGCAATTAATATAGTGTACTGCCATGCAATAAACACTGTAAGCAAAATAAATGAGACCATATTAATGGTCTGTTCTTTTATGACTTTTGCATTGTGATACAGGACTCTGCTCTGCAAGATACTGTGCGCATATATATATATATCTATATCTATATATGTAGTGTACTTTTCAAATACCAGTAAATCACTAACATTATATAAATCCATACAAAATGCCTTCCTTTGGCATTAAGACGGATTTCATTTTAGCCTTCTGAGCTACGAGCAAAAATTTTAACAGAAACTGAATCACAGATTCAGCATTTTTCTTTTTCAGTCAGGCTACAGGAACAGTAGCAGACAGACAGTGAAACAGTTGTGCTAAGAGCCTGACATCCACAGCATATGCACTTCCCAGGGATTTACATCGTAGTAGCTCTAGCCTGGTCCTGTCAACCAGGAGCGTTCAGTTCTGGGGCCCCCAACATAAGAATGACATGGACCTGTTGGAGTGAGTCCAGAGGAGGGCCACAAAGATAAGAGGGCTGGAGCACCTCTCCTATGAGGACAGGCTGAAGAAGTTGGGGTTGTTCAGCCTGGAGAAAAGAAGGCTCAAGGGACACCTTATAGCAGCCTTTCAGTACCTAAAGGGGACCTACAGGAAAGCTGCAGAGGGACTTTTTACAAGGGCTTGTAGTGATAGGATGAGGGGTAGTGGCTTTAAACTGAAGGAAGGTAGATTTAGATTAGATGTAAGAAAGAAATTCTTTACTGTGAGGGTGGTGAGGCACTGGAACAGGTTGCCCAGAGAC
>VYZV01000837.1:0-26492 GCA_013401275.1 Pandion haliaetus | reverse complement strand
GAGGCGCTACCACCGTCACTGATGGGCTCGGCCTGGGCCAGAGGCGGGTCCCACCTGGAGCCGGGGGAGCTTCCAGCAGCTTCTCACAGGAGCCACCTCTGCAGCCCCCTCCCCCACTACCAAAAAAAACCCCCACACTACACAAATCCGTAATACCGTTCTATGAACTAAGAAGCCATCAGCAGCTGTAGCACCACGTGTGCAATCGGACTGCAACTTCCAGTTCAGCTTCAGCTGAAAGGAAACTGTGCAGTGTGAGACTGTTCCACTGCAAAACAAAGCACAGCCATGGGGATGCTGGTGAGCCCACTTCAAAAGTGCATTTTTGATTCCAACTAAAATGCTACGATAGGTGCAACCTCAATTTTCATCCAGGCCAAGCACCCCGCTGCCACTTCTATTCCCTTCATAAACTAATAGAGCTTTGCCTTAAAAGTATTAATTGTGCTGCTTCTTCATTTTTTGTTAGAAGGATAATCCAGAACCCCATTATTATGATTTTTAAACTTCATATTTTCATTTAATGGCATTAATTTATACACGTTTCTTGTATCTTGTTTTTTCTACCTTTAAAGATTCTTTGGTACTTGTTTCTCAATTCATTCACACCAACAAATGACCTTCTCTTTCAGTGTTTATTTTGCTAGGCCAACAAAGCCACCGCACCTTAGTTTCTTTTTCTTCATTATTCTAGTCTCCTTCTTTACGCCTATTTAAGTCTAAATTATTCTTTTTTCAATATGTAGGTGCACAGAATGGTATACATAGTACTCCAGATGAACCAGTGAGACATCCACCAGCATTACTAGCTCTCTTGGAAACAGCTTGTCAGAAGTATTTTAGAATTGCATTTGCCTTTTTAATGGCAACATGATAGAAGCAGCTCCTAATCACTGTATGAGAAACTAGTAGATGCAGATCCTTCTTATCCATAATAAATTCTGACTAATAAGCTCCCATGGTATAGGAGAAATACTGCTTATACATTAGTGACTATTTAACCTTACACTTTCATGATTATATTTCATCAAATTTTTATCACTGTGATCACCCAGGTCACCTGACTCTGAGAAATACCCAGTTTCTCCTCTGTATTGATGGTACATTTAACACTGTATCACCAGCTAACTTCCCCAGACTACCTTACCTCTTCAGACACACTAACACTAGTTCTAACTAACATACCAACACACCAACATTAAACCAGAACAACTCCATGATATGTCCTTGAGAAATCAGACTAGCTAAGGTGTCCTGGCAAACTTCCTCTGGACCCTTTCAGCATGACTTGTCATTTTAACCACTTTCTTTGTGGATGTATTCAATTTAGATTATTAACACTAATCTGTATCTCCTCTGTTTTAAGTAATACTTTCCAATTCTAATTGTTTACTGAACTGTACATAGGTGAGATCTCCCAGATGTTCTGAATTTCGGAAATCAAAATTACTTCAGTTCTAAAAATCATGGCTCAGCACCCACATTTGTTGAAAATGTCCTTCTCAACCTCTTATTTTTCCTTTTTCCAGTAAAATATTTAACTATTCTATATCATTAATTGAAATCAAGTTTTTCTGAAACTAAAGACATTCTTTTCTCTTCTTTTACTGACAAAGCTTAATTTTATCTTCTTCATATTCTTATGCAGCTGATGCAATTTCCTCCTTTCAAACTACTGCAACTTACTCTTCAATGGAAGAATCTTGAATTACTTCCATTAAAAGAATAACTGAAATTATTGTAGGATAGAGAGAATTTGTCATGCTTTTACTGAAGCAAATGAAATTTGCATTGCATTATTATGTCAGTGTGACTTCCTAATTTTATTCTTTTATTACTGCCCAGTATACATTTCTGCAGCACAGCAAGAAATGCCTTTGTTTTTCCTGCCACAGCTGACTAAAGCTATCAAGAGACATAACCATTTTCAGCAATGCTTTATCTTGTACTCCCATGTTCCCATGTTGTGACACTTCTGGGAACAACCGTGACATTTTGTTCAGATTAGAATCATTTTGTTTCTTTTAAGTATTGCTGAACTGTATGGTGATTTTTTTCCTTCTTCATCTTAGTATAGCCATGCCAGACAGTGTCTTGTTTATTATAGAGTAGCATTTCCCTTCTAGGCTACTTCCCGTGGTGATAATAGAACAGTTTTTCAAGTTAGCCATGGAAATACTGCATGATATTGAGAACAATTCAAATAATTGCTCAAAGACTTAGGATTCAGAATTGTATTTCAACTTCTCCCGAGGCTATGTAAAGAATAGAAGCCCCTTTCACTCCAGGGATGTGAAACTGCCTGTATAGATTTACCTCAACAGACAACACTATTTCCATCAACAGCGATAACAAAGGACACAGAGAGACACACACAGACAAATATTAGGAAGTCCCTTAAGGAGGGCTTGCAGATGCTCTATTTTCATCAGCGTTGTCTCTGTCTTGCTTTGAACTCCCCATTTCACTTTGCAGAATCGTATCTCAAACAACCAAGGACAAAACTCCTACAGACACGGATGCAGCACGCCAGAAGAATCCCTTGCTTTTGAGCTTTTCATTGATCCCCATGTATTTCTTCTCCAGCAAAACAAATTCCTGGCAGAGAAGCACTGCTGCTGTTCTTTTGCTTTACAAACTTTGAGGGAAATAAAGTTAAATATTTTTTCTAACAGATACAAGCCATGACCCAGAGCTCTATTTTTGTCCTCAGTCTTTCACAGTGGCTTAAAATAGCGTTCGACATTAGTAACAGGGTTTTAAAATGCTCTACAGTCCTACTGCTGTAGTCATGACGGTCTAAGGACATAAACAACAAAAGGCTATAGGTATAAGTAGTATATTTTGTTTGAATAGTTGCTAGAGTTTAAAAAACACTGGAGAAGATTTTGGGCCCTTCTTAATGTCTGAAAAAACCACACACATTATAGTGACTAAAAAAAACCCCACCCAAACTCTGTAGTATGTGCTGAAGGATAACAGTGGGAAACACAAATGCCAGTACGACACTAAATAAGAGCTAATTAAAGTTACTGAAGATATAAACAAAGTAAGAGTGGATATTTTGAAGGCCAGGAACAAACAGGAAGGAAATAGAAGAATCTTTGATGGGTCAGAACGTGACTTAGCATAACACTGATTTGACACTGTAGTACATCGTTTCATGATGTGATGAATCATTTGAAATGCCAGTGCCTGGAGGATTGGATTTTTTCTTTATTCTTGAGAGAAAGCAGCATGCGGACATAATTGGAGGATGTAGAGCAGTGCAGTTTAGAAAGATCAGTGGTTAGAGCAACCCTTTTTCGGTTAAGGCTGTTAATTCTAATTCTATTCTTTCCACACTTCAGGGTTTTGTGTTTTGTTTCGGACCTTTTTTTTCTTAAGCTTTTTTCATGTTCATTTGTTTTCATACTTCTCAACTTGCCAACTATGCAAGTTTTTTTCTCTTAGGCTTCCAGAGGGATAAGTCCAAGTTACCTGCAATATTTGCAAGTACTCAGATATCCAACAGGTAATTTGGCATGCTGCAAGTAGCACCTTCATGTGAATTAGCTCTTTCTCCATTTCCACTCCTCACGCTCCCCCACAACTAAAGGTGGCATGTAGGATACATGTTGTTAGTATTTCCAACAGACTCCAAATTATATCACTCAGATCAATGTAATAATTTCCTCACAGGCTGCACAGCCTGCTTTCTTTTATAAGCAAACAGCAGAGAGATAGAGGTGGCTTACACAAGTGCAAGGAATTCTTTCCTTCTCACTGACACCCCATTTACTTCCATCTGCCCCAGATTTGGAGCTGGATAATACCAAAGCTGATAAGAAATACCCAAGCTGGGCTCAGAGCTTCTTCTGAAGTTAAACACATACAGTGCGATCTGAAATCACACAGGCTTGTTAGATGAGATAATGTGAAATGATGTAACACATCAGAGGGAGAAAGGAAAACTTTGAGAGTGACTATCTGCTGACAACCCCAAAGACAACAATCCCATCACAAAATAACATTACAGATAAAAGTGGAAAGGGCTGCCATGCACTATATATTGTGTACCTGGTGATCACAGCAGTCTGTCTGCTTGAATCTTCTTCTGCAAATCTTCTATGAAAGGCTGGGAAATTACTCTTCATTTTCTCCTTTTATAAGCATTTGTTTTATCATTATTGACACAAAATGTAAAAAGCTATATGTACAGATAAGGAGAGAAATATCTAATGAGGCTATCTGCCAGGGTGAGAGAGATATTCCTGGCACATGAAAGAAATATTGAATAGTAACTTAAAGAACTCTCTCCTCTTCCGAGTGCTGCTTAATAGCCATTTTTTATGGCAGCTCCATTCTCCAATACATTTATTTTTAAAAAAATATTTTTATTGCTAGGTTCTGCTTAGGTGATAAATAAGAAAGCTTAACAGAATCGATAATGAATTACAAAACAGCTGTCTTGCTTTACTTAAACTGGACTGCATTATGGCTGTGCTCTTTCTCACTTTGGCTTCAATTCATCAAGGTACTTAGTGTAAATATAAGCACATGGTTTGTGCCATTGGCTTAAGGAGGTCTGATGGTCAGGCGTATGTCCTCCTGCTCAGGTGCTCAAAATTAGACACAACCTTGCATACCTTAGTGCATGGGAACCTGCATGCAGATGGGCATGTCATGGCGTATCATAACTGGAGGACACAGAACATTCTAGATCCAACTTAATTATTTTGATGGCACTTTAAATGGGTTTATACAGTGCTCAGCTAACAAGCATTTAATCCAGAGGTTAAAGAAGGCAGCAACCCTAGAGACTGGGCTTGTAAAGGGCTATAAAGATTTTCCGAGGTAGAAAGTCATCTTTAGCCCTAGGGAGTGGACTGTAAACGGCTGAGGGGGATTTTATTAGCATATGTAATTAAGCATTTATTTGAGTTCTTTATTTGGCACTGAATCAATTTGTCATTAGTTGTTTTGTTATTTAATTAGTATGCTTAATTACTGTAAATACTATTAGGGCTAAATCCTGCAAGTTGCTGAGAAATCTCACAACTCCTAGGGATGTCAATTAAAACACAAAATATTTCCCAGGTCTAGAAAAGTGCAGAGAGTTACTTCTGAGGTACTGCTTATGACAACCATAATATCATTTTAAGAATAATTTTTGTTTCTGGAGTGACTCAAGTACAAATAATACAGGTTGTTAGGTGTAGAAGGAGCCATTCTGACTACATGAAGTTGATAGAAATTTTCATTTGACTTCATTGGGGCGATGACTTTGTCCTTAGAAATTGAACACTCAGAAAAAGAGTAAAGCCTTTGACTTTCTTGTTATAGGAGAAAATCACATCAACTTTAGTCAAAGCCATTACTGAAGTGAGACACTGTACAGGAGGTCACAAGACGGCATTCTCATGCTCAATGGGGTTGCAGGCAGCATTAATTGGAGAATGCAGTAACAATTATTCCAGTCTTGTACTAAAGTGAAAAATCAAGGGAGTCACCACACAGCCTAAATGATAAAACAAAAGCTGGTGGTAGAGCCACAGAAACCCTGTCTTTTTTTTCTTTTTTTCACCGTCTTCCATTTCTAGTCCTACAAAAAAGGGAAGGGGTAGATAGTGCTTTGGAATACAGAGAAAAATCATGAGTGGAAATAGCATCAAATAACTGAGTAACTGATTCACCACAAAAGAAAAATATGGTTTGGGGTTAACAAATGTAACCAATGAATTTGGGGAAAAAATGATTTATGGAAAACTGTTTGCATTATTTAATGAAAGGCAAAATATTTCACTATGACATTTTCAAAACAGAGGGGTGTAATTTCTGTTTTGACATGATTTTTTCATTTTAATTAAAAATAAAAACCCAAGTAAAACAAAACATTTCAATTTCATTCCCATAATATTTAACTCAAATTATGTTCCTGTTTTCTTTTTGGTTCAGTGAGGAAAAAGCTAGAGAAAATGTTTCAGAGTAATCCAAACCGAAAATTTTCCACAAGTTTTCTTTCCAGCTACTGACACGAGCAGTATCCATTTCACACAGCTTTCCCCATCACTGCTCTGCTGAGGCTCTTGGCAAAGTGCAGGAAGCAAGAAGAGAGATGATGCACAGACAGGATCAAACTGTTGAGAGGTCAGAACAGGGATTTGGGTTCAGGTATAGGTGAAGGGAGGACAGATCACAGGAAGCATGATGCAAAGCCAAATAAAGTCAGTGGGAGATTCTCCATTGACTTCAGCGGGTGTTGAATCTGAACCAAACCAACAGAGAGGTGTGAAAAATGAACAATGGGGCATGAGGAAGGAAAGGACAGAGAGTGATGTGGAGTGGGGGAAAATACCATCTGCTCTACTTGCTGCAGCTCTAGGAGAGTAAGTATATTCTTTTGGCTGTCAACACAATCTCAACATCCCCCTCTAACTTTGTGAAGCGTAACACTGAGCACATCGGGGAGACGTAGGATTTTTCAGCTGATGCTAACAGCACCCTTGCTCAAGCTAGTGAAGTTGTTCATATATAATACAGTACCATTTTCCCATGCATCTACTATAAAATATGTAATCTAAAAGCTTTCACAGAATTAAATAGACCAAGCAGATGGACAGGGAAATTAAAAGAAATTGGCAAGGTAGAAAAGATAAATGGTCAACTGAGATTTGAAATGAAGAAGAGAGTCAATGAGGCAGAGAGCCACAGTGAAGCTATTCCAGATGGTAGGGGCTGCGAAGAAGGTGGCTCTCAAAACACTGGTGAAATTCAGACCAAGAGAGAGGTCCAGAGGCAGGGAGGGCATGGAGACTCTGAATCCACCTAAACCTGTGATGACGTTTGGGTCAGAAAAGAAGGCACAGCCCAAGAGGAGGACCTCAGTGACTCAGCAGGGGCCAAGCTGCTTCTCTCGGACTATCAAACCTCAGCATGTACATTACGCTGGCCACTTTCTGTCATCTGTTAAGCTGCTTGCTGCATCACCTTTTCCTCATGAATCAATGGACAATATCTTTCTATGTGGGAGAATCAGAAAAGGTCAGAACCAGCTGTCCAAATACGAACAACTCTGAATAATGGGAATGTTTAAAAGCCAGACTTGCATCCAGATCCAGCTGTGCAAGCTCTCCCTGTCCAGATCTGAATCCTTTTTCTTCAGAGTGGCTCTTTCTTCTGGCCAAACAGCAAATTGGTCAGACTTGCTATTTCTTGTTCTGTGCTGCCAGAACCACATACAGCTGAACTGTACACAGTACATATGGGTTAATGTGCTCCAGTGATCTTAACTACTGCAAAGAGAAAACTTTGCCTAGGGACAACAGTTGCTAAGTTACAAAGGATTTATCAAATGTGTATTGGCTTTAACAACTGCAGATTAGTTGTCCCAGATCGAGTCCACAGAAGCCACTGGTGTGAATGTTTTAAGATGTTATCCTTGCCCTGTCCTGAGCAAAGGTGCCAGCTCACAGTCTTTGAGCACCTCAAAGCAGAAATTGCTACCTTAAACCTTCTTCAGTGGCCTCCTATATTCTGCAGTAAAATGCAGCACACTGCTCCAAACCCTCTTCTTTTCATCACCTATACTGAAGTAATGTTACAGGAATGAAAGACTGGGGTCTACTTCTAAATTTTAATACTATTTTTGGAGGTAATCCTAATAAGGTGAAGGGTTATATTGCTGAAGTCTGTTGCATCCACTGCATGATTTTAAAGCTCCATTTTGTGGTAAGATCCATGTAACTGAACCTTCAACATCAATTTACTTGATTATAAGTCTGTGTCACTGAGCAAATGGCCATCAAAAGCCTCTCCTCCTACTTCTGATTTCCTAAACTTCAAAATGGAATATTAAGTACCATTTAGTCACTGACAGTAGCAATACCCCGTTTATCAGCCTATTAGGTGCAGCAAGTAACACTAATGGGGGGTGAAAGTAAAATAACAAAAACCTAGCACCCATGTTGCTTTCCCCCTGCTGAAAGGCATAATCAGTAATTACCGAGCATGCCTCATTTAGTAGCCTGGCCAGAGAATAGGAAATGGATTATTCACAGGATTTCAGGGGGCTAAATTAAGCACCTGCTGTTATATTTTTATCTTCATTGTATCTTTCTGCGTACTCTAATGGCCAAATTTCACCACAGGAAGATCTCTTGAAAGAACGTCACGCAGGAGTCTCAAGATTTCTCTTACACACCGAAGTCAGAACAACGTATCTAGGATACAACCTGTCATTGCCCACACATTGAGGTTGCTGTGAAACCTGTTGTTTCCAGTCAGTTTGATGAATTACTATTTTGGTGAAGTAAGCAGTAACACTAAACCTGTGCAATCCATACCACAATACATGTTGGATAAGGGATTTTCTTTTTATGATGGTTTCCTCAGCAGGAGACCACAAGTGTGTCTAGAAAAGATACTGTGCTATGCACAGCAGAATATTTTGAAATTACCAACCAGATTGTCAGCTACTGTACATCATTCTTCTTATTTGAAATAAAAGGCCTTTGCTAATTTATATCATAAATATAGCAAAATATTTATATATTGATATTAAATCTGGCTTTATGGGAAACTAAGTGTACTGAGGAAATGGTGCTGCAACACCTTTATGTTTGCTGTCCTACCAAATAGTGCTACACCTCACACCTCATCCCAATGAACTGAACCTCTTCTACTTCATTAGAAAATGATGGCAGAGGACTCTGGGCACACCAAAGTCTGTAGTCTATCAAACTACAAAGATCTTAGCTGAAGTAAAAATGATAATGTACCATGTGAAAATTGGACAAGATCTCTGTGCATCTGCTTTACAGCAAGCTCTTCCCATTTCAGTCAACTGTGCGCATATCTACGTTACTGCTCAGCATTTGGCAGGGCATTTTGAAGCACCTCTATCAACTGTCCCTGCTTCAGTTTGTATCACAGGGTGGTGTCAGGACAAACTGGATTTGTTTTGAACCAAACAGAACTGAATAATTGCTCCAGGGCTTCATCTGATATGCTCCAGTCACTAAAGGGCAGCTGTGGGACTGGGGCTAAAACCAGTGCAAAGTAAACACTTTGAAATACTTACACCATGGATTTGGGGTTCTCAGTTGCAACATTTTCGCTATACAAATCTGTTCATACAAGCTGTAGCATTCGCTAAAATAGACATAGCTTATGTGTACTAAGTCCAAATATTAAATAACAAACACAGGTGACAGCAGTGTGGGAACAGAGAGCCAGGAGAGCAAGGAGATGTACCATTTCCTGGAAAAACTTGACTGCAACAAGTACAAAGACTATGACTACATGAGAATTCAGGCTACTTTTGGGTTTGGGTTTGGGATAAAGAAAAGAAATAAAACTATTAAATGAATAAAGGAATTTGTTAGTGTAACCAGTATTATCACAGGACAGGAGATGTTAATCACCAGCCATAAGCATTGCATAGTATGGCATCAGAGCCTGGGCCTTTTGAACTACAGAGTAGATCTCGCCTCCAGTGCCCCAGTTTAATCATACAGATTTCTAGAATATCAATTCCCTGCAGACACAGTTTACAGACTCAAATCAATAAGGTAGTATTTATTTACAAAAACAATTAAGTTCCTTTTTTGGCTGAAAAAGACAAGAAATCAATTACAATAAAAAATGCCTGATTGAGCCTGATCCAGCCAGTACTATGGCCAGTAGGAAAACTCAGCTGGGCTGTGGATCAGGCCTGAATTTTGAACTTTTGACCTCAAGAGTATTGGATTCTATGAGCAAACGCAATTTATGTCAGACTAATACAATTCCTTTCTGTACAAATACACAGATGATATATCAATGTTTTTGTAAGGTTTAAAAATATTCTTGTACAAAGTTACACTTATTCTTTCACTTTTTCTGTTTGTAGTTCCACTGTAACAAATCAAAGTAAAGAGATATATAAAACTTTTTTCCTCTCTTCCCTTTAAAATCTTCTTTCAGAGTAAATACACAAAGAGTTTCTTCTATGTCCCATTTGAAAAAGTAAAAGATAAGTGAAGGAGTATCTATGCAACAAAATGAAAGTGTGGCTGTAGTATATGAGAGTATTTTGATAATAAACTTTTAAAAGTATGGATATCAATTCCACAGAAGATCTGGCAGAGACAAGCAACAAGAATAAAAATTCTCAAGAATTGCAAAAGAAAGGGAGTCCAGCACTCTGGTTCTGATTGTCCATCATTAAAGCATGTCTTTAAAAGCAGTAAAGTTACAGGAACAATATTTATAGTAAAATGCAACTTCAATAAATAATTGCTGTGAGAGTACAACAAGAAAAACAAACCTCAACACCACACTGAAGCGGATAAAAGACCATGAATGTTAGACAGACAGACAGACATTAGTAACCCACAGTTAGCAGGTATTCTAATGGGATTTTTATAGCTTTGCTTTGTAATCACACAGCCCTCCATAAGAAACATTACATTCTTTTAATCTTTGCTCTTTATCATCCTAAATAATTTCCTAATTTTTCAACACTTTCCTGGTTTTGAAGAGTTTATAATTTCACTGAAGTCAGCCTCATAGGAAATTCCTGCCACATGTAGTCATTAAGGCAGTATTGCAATGTGATATGTCATCTGAAGGTGTTTACAAGGTACAAGAATTTTAGTTGCCCTAATTCCTGGCTTTACTCCGTTTACCCTTAGCTCTTCCCTATAGCAAATGCTGAGAACTGCAATTTTTAATTTGCCCTGAAGACAATGATGATCCAACAAAATAACTGAGTGAAACACTGGCAGGAATATTGTTCATGGTGTCCACAGTTCCCAGGAACCGTGTTCTGCAGGAGTTGGCCTGGCTGCAAGGGCCGGATGACAAGGCTGCTGCGCAAGGACCCACACCTGGGATGTTGGCACCGCTCGAGGGTGGTAGGGAAAGAAATGAATGAATTTGAAATGAATGCTCTTCTTTCCCCAGCTCTTCAAATTCATCACCTGAACATCATGATTCCTCTCTCCCTTTTTGCAAGTCCAAAAGGAGAGATAAAATAATTTTTACAGAAGGATCACACAAGTAAAAAAAGTGTGTACAAGTAGGTTGTAACCTAACAAGCTAATCCACAAAATAAAAGTACGTGTGTGATTTGGGGGTTCAGAGAGCAACTCTATACTTTCCCTCCCAGCTTGGAGGGAAATCCACATCTTGGTAAGAGTCAATGTTGCCCTGAGTAACACAGGGTCTCTAAAGATTTAGATAATTGCAGAATTGTGAAATTTTGCTATCTGACCATAAGGATTCAATCACAGTTCAGCAAGAAAGAAAACTCAGTATCCCTTTTCCCTAGTAGAGTCATCATGTTTGCAAACATGTTCAGTCTCTTATTTCTCCTTCAAGTATTTAACGAGTAGTTGTTGTACAGCTATATATGATGTATAAATATATATACAATGCAACTATTGTATATTTACCATGCAAATATACTTTTTATTTTCATGTATTACTTCTTCCCAGAAGAAATTAAGTAAGAGCAGAGTCTTTCACTGTTCGCTTGCAGGCACATATTTTAGCTACTGCACATACTTGGCTCCCAGGCATATAATCTAGCCAGGCACATGACTACTTCTCATAAGGAAACATAAAGGAAGTGGCACATTAAATAGAGGTTTATATAAGGTAGTTTCATTTTAAAAAAGAAAAGCTTACAAGATTTATTAAATGTTTTGTCTTCAATTAGAAATGAGGTTGATAATTTCCTCTAGATTCAATCCTGACCTGTATAAATTTTCTGATTAGCATCTCTAGAAGTTCAAAGACGAAGTGAGTCAATCAGCTCATTTTTTCAGGAAAAGATATTGTAGCTGATGCTACAATAGCTTAATGTAAATCACAAATACTATTATTACACTTTTTTTTTTTCCCCTTTTGGCTTCCTGCTCCTTTATAGCAAGTTACCACTGGGTCACGTCACAGTCAAGCTTTTATGTTATTTCTTATGTCTCTGTGGAACAAATATTTCAATCTAGATACCAAAAAGGTAAAGTGGATATAGAGTTAATTTTCCCCTCTTTTTCTACAGAAAAGAGATTTTTAATTCTTTGCTTTCTCCACTGCAAATTAAAAAAATAGATATTTAAGAAACATGGCAGTTCACACTTAAACAGCAGTTAAGTTGAGTAGCTCCTGACGTTGTAATTAGAATACTTCTAGTGGAAGAAGTCCCAAGAACAAACAAATTAAAAAAAAAATCTACTTTTAATTAAAACCAACCAACCAACCAAATAAAGCCATATTTCTAATTTGAGGACTGTCCATTAGTTTCTTTATGTGGTGGCTTTATCTCCAGTTCTGAAGAAAGGCAAATATAGTTTATTAAATTTGATATTGTCATAAAGTTATAAAAAGGTTCTCATAACATCTAATGAAAATGACTATACACATAATAATTTATTTGCTCTTCCAGAGCATTTCCCAAGTCTCAGTTTCAGAACACTTAGCAAATATTATGATATGAACCTCACACCAATACTGTTATCACACACCTGTCACTAGCTCCTGCAACTGCTAGGAAAAGTGCCTGAGGCAGAGAGATGCAAAAACTTAGGGGGACAGGGCTCATCAGTACTTCTAAAGACTAAGCAGTATTAAATCTTCATTTGAAAAAGTGCACAAAAATTGTTAATAAGTGGACAAAATTTATTTGGTCTCAGGTGTCATAGTGTTCACGGTGACCAATCCTTCAAGATCTTAGTTGCGAGAGCACAAGAAAGGGAAGTCTTGCATATTGATGCACTAATACATCTCATTCCAGTTCATTCACAACATAATGCTTTATTCTAAAAATTCAAATCCTGTTCTTCCAGCTGCAGGTACAACCACTGCAATGAATAGGATCATTCATCATTCATCCACATCAGAAAGGGAGCAGAATTTGCCTCGCAATAATTAAAAGAATTCTTTTCTTCCAGCCTATCACCACATGCTTCACTTGCAGCAAAGGGACAATTTAACGGTACCAGCTCTTCCCACATTCACCGGCAGAAATCCACTCATCTCAGGGGGACTGTGACTTGAAGGACTGACCTCTATTATCTGAAATGTCAAACTGCCATAAATTTGCCTGCTCGATTCCCTCCCTCCATAGCTGTGGCAGCTCCTGACCCAGCCTAGTACTTGGGCACTTCCACATCATTTCTACAAAACACAATCCTGAAAACAGATCAGTGAAAGATGGGGATGAACGCATGGAAATGTGCAATCTGTAGAGTCCAGAATGAGACTTATTTTCAGATTAAGAAATTGAAAGTAACACTTTATATTTTGCCTTTTTATCTGGTGAGAAAAACTCTAATTTTTTTCTGGTCTATATTATTTGGTGATAAGACAATTTCAGTCAAAATACAAAGGAAGTATCTCTGTCTTTCTCCCTCATACGCAGGCATGTGTGCACATGCTTGCATACTCTTGTCTGAGAAGAAGAGGTAGAGGCTGCAGAACAGCCCAACAGCTCAGTTTCATGGCAACAGCCAAGCACACCAAACTATTTTTTTTACAAGTACCACATGCCTAGTTATCTCCTGTTAAGTGACTTACACCACTAATGAACTTTTATATAACTTACTATGGAAATTACACCATAACTTGTAAAAACTTTTATGTAACTTCAAATTCTTCAACCACAAAATGAAAGCGTTTTGACAGACATTTACAAGAATGCACCTGAACATGAGGAAGCTGATACACTGCAAGTAAACGATTACTAAAGTAAATCCAGGAACACCTATGCATTACCATGAGAGACACCAACTTAGCTTACTCCAGAAAATGACCTATGTCATGACCTTATCGGCATGAGCAANAAGCTGATACCTTCATTTTGTAGACCCATGTCTTTAGAGTCTCCGAGATCTTTTTTTGCCAAATACCTGTTCTTTCATCAGAAATGTCAGATGTCGGCCCCTTCCCCTAAGACTGAGAAGATCCACTATGCATGAAGAGCTGCAATATTATTGTACTTTATATTCCAGTAACAGCGACCAGCCCCAGGAAACATGGATGCAACATGCAGTAAATGTGCAGAAAAAAATATATAGTCACTGCTTGAAAGATAGAGAGGAAAATATTCCAGAGGGCCAGCCCAAAACTAATACATTGCACACAGTGTACACAACCCCAAAGGCTTGAGCTCGCCTTTTACAAAGGACTAAAATTCAGCCCAAATGAATGACTCTTATAAAATAGTATTTCTGCCACTCCACTGGCCTGAGGGTGGTCTTGTTAACTCTGAGAAAGGGGATACTTCTGGTAAGGAAATGTTTTGGTATGGGTATGACTGCAGTCATCTGAGTGCAGCGAACCACAGTGTATCATTACAGAGCTCACAGAAAGGAAACAGCAGAGATTTAAATAAGTCAGGCTTGCTTCGATTGATCAGGATATTTCTGAGAGTGAGAAGGGATGGATAAAAGCTGTAGAATTCTGAATCTAGGTTGAAATGATATCTCTAAGGACAAAATTGTATTGAAACAGGCATTATGTTGATAAGCTTTCTGTGAAATTCTACAAACTGTACTGTTAGATGATGATTTGAAATCAGGTATGTTTTCAAAGAAAACTTCAGGAAGGTTATTTTTCATGTAGATTCTCTTGAGGTGTAATCCATGAGGTGCCAAGAAGAAAGGCATTTTACATAACCCACAAGCTTTGCTCATTTCCAATTAGAGGAAAAGAGATCAACTGCTGAAAGAAAACTCCGGTGAAAGCCAGAGTGGCACAGCGTTACATAGAACCAGATCCAAAGAGGAAGGCTGGGAAGAAAGGGGATGGTATTTGTGATTTTATGTACTGCTTCTCTCCCAGTCCTACAATGAAGATTATGTAGGTTTCCCATAAACTGGACAGTGTTAGCTCTTGCAGTTTTGCTTTTGATTCAGTAATGTTAATTTCCTAATCCATCCCTGCATTAATGTACTGCAACGTTCTCATTAATCATATGAGACATCCTAGGCAACTAGTTCACTTGGGTTAGGAGTCATACCAAACTTTTACTCTAGTCGTTACCCCTACTTTTTCACATAGATGTCTTTCACTGCCTGTTTTAGTTTCCTCCACAAGTTAGACCTAGAGCAGGTCTTATAAGATCTGTGCACTTCAACAAGCCATAGCTTGCTTTCCTATTTATATGCTTTTTGTAAGCTTTCAGTTCTCATGTAGTATCTCTATAGGTTGTCATGAAGACTAGAGCCTCTTTGTTTGCAACAGACTTTCCAGACTTTAGGCATTATCAACCCTTCTCAAAGTCACACTAAATTCAGTTGATTTGTCTTTGTCACCTACATCATTTATATCTGTATAATTGTTAGAACTGAACTTCCCTAATGCCCTCATCTCCTTCCTGCTACAAGTGATTTTGACCCAGCTGGGTGGTATTGCTAATGAACTATCCCTGTATTAATATACACCAGGATCTCTACCTTTATTATTCTCTTTCCTTAATAAATTGTATCCCCTAGTACCTGTACTGTGAACTCATGTTTCTGTTACCCCATGATACTCAATTTCACATCTTCCATAAGCAATTCTGTTTCTTCCACCTTCTTGCCCATTCTTCTTGCATCACTACAAAAACATTTCAGTTGTTTCTGAAAGCCAGTAGGGAAACTTCTCTTAATTTTCCTTCACTGTGTCTGTCTCATGACTTACAAGAACTACTGTTTTCTTCCTGATGCTTAACCTTCTACTCTCCAGTATACTTTCCCCCTTTGTTATATCCTGCTTATTTTGCTATCTCTGTATATTTAAGAAAGGTTTTTATTAGCCACACTCAGCTCAACCCCAGAAGGCTACTAGCCCAGCTACTCCAGTGGAGTCCAACAGTCCAGAGGAACTCTTGTTCCATGAATGCTTCCCAATGGTTAGACATCCTCAAACTTTCCTCACAGCATTTATCCTTGAGCCATCTGTTCATCTTTGTTGTCCTGCCATGCCTTTGCCCTCCTTCTCTGGGGACTGGAAGACTTCCACTGAATGTTATGCACATGGAAATATCATTGTCACCTGGCAGGAAGAAAATGTCTTCCACATTGTGGATGTTACACCATTTTAAAATTAAACCATGTTTGCAGTGAAGAATATAGCCTTCCTACAGCCAAATCTTCATTCTTCCAGTGGATACTGGGCCAGCTAAATGGGGACACTTCACTCTCCCAGCTGCTTTTGTGCAATCCTATTAGAGAACAAGGCAGAGAAACAAAAATGAAGAAAGGTGCTGGCAGCAACGCTACTGGAGGAGGAAAGGACAGATATAGAAGAAGATGCAAATTTTTTGTAACTATTTACAGGTAACATGTATTTGTTGTTGGAAAAACATACATCTTACAGCTACTGTGACCTTGTTGGGCAGCACAGCGACATGCTTCTATAGCAGATCTTATAAATGGGAATACAGAATAAATTAATAAATATCCTCAGGTAAATCCCAGCCAAAGTCAAGTCAGTGGAATTCTTTTCCTTTGATTTAAACACAGCTGAGATTTCACATCCATTATTTAAATGTATTGCCTTTACAACAGTAAAGAAAGAAACCAAGGGAGACAAAGAGAAGGTGCTTGGAATACTTTCCTATCAGACTCAACAGTCTTGGTTCAGGGGCCTAAAAGTTTCCTGAGCTTAAGGACTCTCATCTCACTGATTTAAATGGCTTTCACGTAGGAAACTGTCCCACCATTCTGTCTTTATAACATCTGATGGAGGAGAACATCAGCCTACAGGGGCAAAGGGTACTGCAGGCAGCTATGAAGGTCAGAGCAGTTCTGCCCACACCCCACCCAGTCATGACAACCCACCCCAAATCCAAAGGCTGTGTGGTGATGTCAGCAAGACGCTAAGGCTCAGCAGCCTAGCTAGCCCCAGCTCAGCACCCTGGCTGCGTGGCTTTTGCTCACCTTGGAGACCAGGCAGAGTAGAGGCAAGCATGGTGTGCAGGTACCCCTGCCTTCCCTAATTTACATATTGTAACTTCTTTAGTCAGAAAAGGCACAATAAAGACCATGCAGATGATCAGAGGTATTCAGCCACCTCCCTCTGAAAGAAATCAAAACAGACTAAAACTTTTCAACCTGGACCAGGATGACTAATGTTGTGGTTTAACCCCATCTGGCAATTAAGCACCATGCAGCCGCTCATTCACTGCCCCCGCCAGTAGGATGGGGGAGGGAATGTAAAAAACCCTAAAACTTACGAGTTCTGATAAAGAGAGTTTAATAGGATAGAAAAGGAAGGGAAAACAACAACAACTGGCTGGCAGGTCAGTACCAGAAGCTGAGAAGTCCTTGACTTAGTATAAACACTGCTTAGCAACAACTAAAACATCAGTGTGTTATCAATATTATTCTCATCCTAAATCCAAACCACAGCACTATACCAGCTACTAGGAAGAAAATTAACTTTATTTGAGCCAAAACCAGGACACTAATAAGACAGAAGTCTGCAGATTTGTGAATGATAGATGGAGAAGGTCTTTCACTTGCTCATAATACAACAGAGGCATTCAAATGAATTCAAAGCAACATTTTCTCATGCAGTTCATAATTAAGCTGTAGACTCCACAGCCACAGAATATTTTGGTGACCAAAAAGCCATGAGAAAAAATCAGGATGGCAAATAGATTAGTAGTTATTAAACATAGATTAGTGGGTTTTAAACATGGTCTTCCAAATGTAACCTCTGCCTCAGGAGCTCAGTAAATCTCTCCTTGTTGAAAGACCCAACAATGGAAGCTCCATTAACTCCTTGTGCCATTAGATTATTTCTCTAAGCATCTACTTCTAGCACTCTTAAAGACAAGATGCTGGTCTAAACCAAAGTGGCAGCTCTTAAACTATATGTTTTCACATCCTCTTTTTTATGCTTTGATATGTAAATTATAGGGGTGTAGACTTCTTTACTCACTGCTATTCTGCACATAAGTATGACAAAAAAACCTAACAGAATAAAGGCCTGCACTTGTAAGAGGGTCACACTTCCATTGCTTTGCACACTACCTTTAAAGCTAACTTACTATTTACAGATAATTCCATTTTAAACCTTTTATTTCTTAAAAAGCAGATACCTATACAAGAATTGTTTATGAAAAATACAGTCACAAACTAATAGGAAGGAATACCATCATCTTGCCGTGAACTTCATTTTGTGGTAATGTGTGATGCCACTGACAAACAGCATCTTCTCTCCCACTTACTGGAAAGACAAAGGTTTCTTTTATCCCATCATTTCTGTAACTGCTTGAAAGGGTGAGGCAGGATCTATTAATCTGTTAGTGCTTACAGCATCTGAATTCCTTCTCCTCAATGCAAGGCAGAAAAAAGGCTGTTGGTCAAACAGCAGCATCCCAAGTCACCTGCTGAGGTCTGAAGCTTCATATGGTTTTGAAGCCACATGTAAAATATTACTAAAAAGCCTATGTAGGTTTATTTCTAATGACTTTGGTACAATCTGACATTGGCTATGCTTGACTCCTATAGAACTGGGAAGTAATCAGTGAAATCCATAAACTTAAGCAGAGACCTTCTAAATACTCAAAAAATAATTAGAGCATCTCATCAAGAGAAGCTTTTTTTCTTCTTTTTCTCTTCTTTCTTTTCTTCACATGCTAGAGCCAATCAGTTGGCTTTTTCAGAGGGGGATCTTGGAGTGATTTGTTTCTGAGTTTTACAGCGAGAATATATAAAGTACTATAGATATCAATAAGAAAATAGGTATTTCATGAAAAAAAAAAAAAACCCAAAAAACACCGCACAAAAACTAACAAACTTTTCAGGCATGGAAAGAATGCAAAAAACCCGCACCCCAAACCCTCAAATGCTTGAAGTGGTATTATACAAATCTTTTCCATTCTTTTTACAAGAACATAAATTAACATTTGGTTTTCTTAATAGATGGCTTTTACCCCCTATTGAAAGTGGCAGCACCATACAGATGATCAGTCTCTATTTAGCCAAGCCATTTGTCTCTAAAAACAGGGGGCACATAAACACAGCCTGTTAATTTTCTTCTTTGAACCCCCTCTCTATTTTACTATTCAATAAACACTAACTATTTAGCATTAAGTCTACATGGTGCTTAACAGCCATCTACTGAATACTGCATAATTCAGGTGCAAGGGCCACATTTGTGTTGCAGCTGAAGCGCGGTTCTATCACAGTGCTAAAGGAAGCTGAGCAACTTGACAACAACGAGCCGTCATTAGGAAGCCAGACAGGGGTTTAATAGCACAGACCTGTTCTCTGACTTAATAAGCAAACCCCAGTATTGTGTGCTGTACAGCCACACTGGTTTCAGTGCTAGGAGATGCGAACAGTGTTTAGATCTATGGGACTATGTCAGCTTCACCACATAAATAAGCGAGACCCTAAAGAGTTGCACTTCTGTAAGTTCTTGAAGAGTATGTAGCAAGAAAATATGAGCTACCCCAGCCCCCCAAAAATAAAAGACTTTGCTCTAGCTCGTATTTCAAAAGGCAAGCATTTTTCTTTGTATTTACTTCTATCCCTACAGCTATAATGAATTATTTAAGCAGTATCTGTATAGTACAGGATTTGTGCTTTTATTTTATTTATTTGTCTATTTTATCACAGGCTACTTACAAGGGCAAGCATGCTGAGTCAACACAGGTATAAATCACTGCACTTTTACTTTAATCAGTGGAACTAGGCAGACCGACACCCATCACAAAGCTGACCCAATATATTTAGTGCAGAAGAGTTTTTTATTGGATTATTAATAATGGACTTGTTTATTGCTGTTTCTCAAGCATCGGGGTTGGCAAGGTGTGCTTCCTTTTTTTTTTTTTCCCCTCTCACTTCTTTTTAATAGCAATAAAAACCCAAGAAATCTTCAGTGCATGTAACCAATCCCTAGTTTAGCACACAGTGCACACTGTTGGGAAGGACTCTCCAGGTAGGCCTAGCATTGTGAAATGTGCTGCAATGTAAAAATCTTTGAGCTAGTCCTGAATGACCTGATATAGCCACTTGGCAGAGCACTTCACTACACAGAAGTGTCAGCTTGGTTTCTAAAAGCAGCAAAGTTACATCAGTGCTGCCTTCTGCCAGGACTAACTGGGTCAGCAAAGCACCCCATGAAGTCTGCCATGTGGTTTCTAGTTGTAGAGGTCATTGTTTTGGAGCTAGGTTATACCTCTGCATAGTGCTCACTCTCCCACTTTAAGGTCTAGACCCTCAGCTGATGAATCCATGCCTAGTTGAGAGATCCACATTCATTAAGTCTCACTTACAAGTTAACTGCATTTATGAACAAAGATCTCTACAGCTTGTCTTTGACTTGAGAGCATTTCTAAACACTCATTTTCATAAGAATAAGTTTCAATAAATTCAATGTCATAAAATTCCATGATAGAAATGTGATAACTTTTGAAAGAATGAAAAAATACATTTGAAAAAAATGTAAGGCCACAGTCTGCATTGGCAAACCTGCACTGCACTGGAAACAAAGCAGAGGAAAGGCTAACAAGATTGTTTAAGTGGCTTGTTTCCAAGATCTAAGGTAATGTATGAATGACAGTGTTGGCTCCCATTAATACTTTCTTGGCGCTAGGAGCAAAATATGTGGACAAGAGACAGGGCACAAGTCCAAAGAGTCACAGCATTCCAGGTAATGTTAGCTGGCACGAAAACCCATTGAAACCATAAGTGGCTATTAGTGTTTATAGCAGCACTAAGAATAGAGAAACCACAGACATACAAATAACAGCTGACAGTCTGGTCCCTTACATTGTTTTGTATTGTTTATAGAAATGTATTAAACACTGTTTGCATAAGTTATACATTTATACAAATGTATTAAAATGTAAAATGCAATAATACCCTTTTCTGTTAAGTACTTTACTTGAATTAGTGATTGAAGGATCTGAGCCTAGATCAGTGTAATATAAAATACGTAGACCTCCAGGTATTGTTACGGAATGAGATCAAGTTGTGTCAGATTAGTTTATTGTACTGCCATAGCTACCCTTCACTTCCTTGCTGTAACACATGCAGAGGGTCAATAGCCTGGGTTTGGTCATTGCACATGAAATGAATCATAACTATCTTGCTGATATTTCCAGGTTTGCTAAGACATCTTGCCTTATGTTATGAGTTTTTGGGGGTGGGAACCACGCTGTCAATATTATTGTCTGACGTCAAAGATGACCATGATTGCTGCCTAGGTCCTGCAGCATTTATCCTAAACCAAATCATGAACCTGAATTCCAGGGTCCTTTGAGGTATCAATCTGTAAGGTATCTGCCTGTCTACGCACACTTTCCCAATAACAATGTGACACCCAAAATGATTAATGCAGGACTGCTAACAGATCCAGGTTTAGTTGGCCAGTAATATCAGCAATTTACTGTAACTTTGCAGGAGGTTTTAGCTTTGAGATGATGGAGCAAGAGTTCAGAGGCAGTCAGAAAGGGAAGCCTGCCTTCATCCAGGCTAATCATTCTGATCTGAACTAGCCTGGCTTAGGTTTTTCACTAATGTGAAGGTGGGATCCATGACATCACTGCTCATTTGAAAAAAAAAAAAAAAAAAACAAAAAAAAACCAACTGCAGATTTCAATTTAACATAGTCCGTATTTTAAGGAAAGTTCAGGACAGCTGCCTAATCATTGTATTCGTGAAGTGCCTTTAACTGTAACAAGCAAGAGAAAGTACAAGTGAAAGGGCAGAAAAGCCAGGGTGCCTATTAATTCTACGCTCTCCATTTGATGACATTCTTTAAAATGTGGAACAAAGCTTAAATTCTCATTTTTCAGGACTCTTAAGACAAGAAGAAGCTTTTGGCACCTGAAGAGTAGGTTCAGGTCATGTTCATTGTAAGATGCAAAGGCAGAAAAGCAGAAAGGGCAAATCTTTGCTCCAGCCACTGTCTTTCCAAATGTTAGGAAACCAAATGTAGTAGCAGGGTTTTAGGCTACTGATACTCAGCTTATATTATGTAGACTCCAAGCTTACATGCAGATACACAGGTATCTACGTATTTCATGATAGTGTTTTGACTGAGTACTGTTAAGTGCTTCAAACTAACATTCAGATTAATTCAAGTACAGTCATTCTGCAGCTCAAACAGCATTAGATTAAAACTAGGTTTAGAGCAACATCCCAGGGGTTACAAGAAAAAGAGGCTTGTATGCTGCTGCTAAGACTAATGCAGTCATAGTTTATTAATGTAGACAGTAATCCATAATGAAATGTCATTAATTCTCACATGTAATACGGGTTTCGAATTTGAGGAATTGTGTCCAATTATCTGTAGTTTAGTTATTCAGATTTATAATTTGGCAACTCAGAACAAGAAAGGGCTGGATTCTTCTCCATTACCTGAGAAGTCAAAAAATAAAATACCTGTTCCTTATAAGGGCAGCCTGTAAATTTCTCGTCTTTTTGCTGTTCTGGATTTATGATTCAGCTCTCCAAGGGAGTCGCTGAAAAGCCATTTGGTAACTTTCACTGCACGCCTTACTCCAAATCTTTTTCCTTCGTATTAAGGCTTTTGTCTGTAAAAGGGCATTTTATTTCAGTGCCACTCTGCGGGGCTGTTTTTTCAGTGCTCAGATGCACCTTCCAGAAAAATTTGTCAGGCTTTTTAGGAGTTATGAAGGCCACCAAGTTTATGTTTAGTATCTCAGACCATGCCTTTCTACCAAACAACTAAGGATGTTTCAATGTTACATCAGCCAAGCTAGTACTTGTTGTTGCCAAAGGTCATTTTTTAAAAATGCCCATTGGCATTTCATGTATTCTGCTCCCTACCTGAGTTCAGGGACACTCTGAAGCTCCTCGCTGAAATGACTTAAGAATTGGACCCTTTAAATAAAAAATATAAGTCATTCCCCATAGGAAGCACTGCTGATCTCAGCTGCAAGGCTTCTTCAGCCTGCTCAGCAGGGAAGCATGAAGATGTCAGGTAAACATAATCATGCTATTTGTAGAAAGTGTGAGATGAGAAAGAGGGAGGGTAATGAAGCATAGACAGAGCAATTCAGTTTCCCAGCCTATTTAGGTAGATTGTCTTTCTCTAATTGTTTTTCTCCCTGGAGGTACAAACACAGCGAATTTTGATACCATAAAGTTAAGCTTTATTATTGCAGCTTTCAGTTCTTTCACAAAGAAATATGTACTGTATTATAGCAGCGCCTAGTAGCAATGCTATACTTAAGAATGTGTCAGCAGTTGTGCTACAGACCTCTATTTTTCCATGAAATATAAAAAACTAGTTTTAGGCTAAAATTAGGCATATAAGGTAGGTGTCTAGATTCATATCAGTTTATGGAAAAAATTCCTAGGCATGTTCTTTGGTAATTGCAGATTATAACACTCCTTCCCCCCCAAAAAAAAAAATCCCAACAACAAAAAAAAAAAGCGTGACAATATCATCTATATTACAAAAGGTTGGATAGATACATGTTAAATGTATCATTTTGCAAGTGTTTAAATATTGCCCTTGATGACTTCAGTCATTATCTTCAGTACGAAATGAATTTCATCTTGGTGTAGCAAAAGATCTAAATTTTAATGGGCTTTGTCCAGCAGAAGCCAATCCAACAAAGCACATATTTATCTCATTAACACTTAAACACATGAACAGTTCCTTTGAAACCATCAGGACAAGATTGTTCATCACCTTGCAGGACAGAGTTCAGAAGAAAACAAAATGTAGGCATATTTTAAAATTCAAGCAGACACTCAATATTTCTGTGTTCCCTTGCTCTATTTCATACTGAAAATTAGCAACTTTAATAACTAAAGAGTTTATAAAAGTCCTTAGGCAGTCAACATACACTCGAAGAAAGTTAATTCTAAAAAGTAAGGTCAGTAAGCATGTGTTTACATATAGATACTAGGTATGCACTAACATCCAAAGTTAAAGCCACATAAATGCAAGACACCAGTAAAGCAATTAACTTCAATGTAACAGAGAAGAAAGTGAGCCCCAAAGTTAAATGTAACAACTGACAGGAAAGAAAATTAATGATGAAATAGTAAGACCTAACTCTTATATTGTCCACTTATGATTACATCTTAAGAGTGATCTCCAAGCAATTTGATAGAATCACCCAGATTTCACAGAGAGTGAAAGCAAAGTATATGCAGATTAAGAGATTTAGTTAAGGTTGTCCACCAGGCCAATGACAAGAGTTAGGAGCAGTAGTCCAGCCAACCAGTACCAGTTCAGTCACTGCTCATATGATGCTTTTTCCTGCAGAGGATGAGCAGTGCAGTGCAGTATGCCTCCTGCCCTCAGCAGACTCAGCTGTTTGAGCCACTGATTGCACAAGGCAGCCTGAACAGGTGCTCTGGTTTTGGCTAGGATAGAGTTAGTTTTCTTCTTAGTAGCTGGTACAGTGTGTTTTGGATTTAGTGCGAGAATAATGTTGATAACACACTGATGTTTTATTTGTTGCTAAGTAGTGCTTATCCTAAGTTAAGGGTCTTTCAGTGTCCCATGCTCTGACAGCAAGCAGGTGCACAAGAAGCTGGGAGGGAGTTTGGCCAGGACAGCTGACCCGAACTGGCCAAAGGGATATTCCATACCATAGAATGTCATACTCAGTATATAAACTGGGGGGAGTGGGCCAGGAGGGGCAAATCACTGCTCAGGCATCGGTCAGTGAGTGGTGAGCAACTGCACTGCGCATTGCTTGTCTTTTCTTAGGTTTGTTTTCCGGGTGCGGGGCGGGGTGGTGTTTATTCCTTTTCATTATTATTATTATATTTTATAATTTATTTATTTATACTTCTCTATATATTTATTATTATTGTTAGTATTACATTTTACTGCAGTTATTAAACCATTCTTATCTCAACCCACAAGTTTAACTTTTTTTCTGATTCTCCTCCCCATCCCACTGAGTCGGACTTAGTCGCCAGCTGGGGTTAAGCCACTACAACTGGCTACCACCTAGTAGTGACCTACCATTCCTCAGCTGCATCTCATTAACCACCCAATCACTTGCTTTTACCTATATTAAATAAGAGTCAAACTGACACTCACCAGCTACTTAGCACGTACCACAAAGTGCAGAAGCCTGCACTGGGTGGTTACCATGGCAGAAGTGGTGCACAGCAAACTGCTCTCCTGCAATAAGTTTGCCTAAGTTGCATGCTCCCCTCGCTAAAACAAGTGCCCCCAAGGCTAGCCTGGCCCCACCCCAAGCCAAGTCATCGCTTTCTGGGCACCTCAGTTAGAGCCAGGGCTTGCACACCTCCCTGCAGACATGCGGCAGGGACCACACAGTAGGAGGGAAATGGGCATTGGATGGTCAGGTTCCTAGGGTGACATATGTGAAAAATACGTAAGAGATGAAGCATGGGTGTAGGTGCAACAAAATGAAAGCCAAGGACAAAAGATACCGCGAGTTGCTGGAAACGGTGTGCAGAAGGTAGTACAGTTGGAGGGTGTCTGATTGCACAGAATGTCACAGCATCTGGAGACAGGTATGAGGAAATAGCGGTAGGGAGCCTGTAGGGTCAGATTAACATGCTAATAGATGCCGTTATTTAGAGGACTGTGCTACAGATTGTAGAGTACTACAAAACCTGGGCTCCTGAGCGTGCAGCAGAGGGAGTCCCCTGAGTGAGCTGACACTAGATCTCATGAAAAGAGAGTAACAAGACTGTGTCATTAGCTGCAGGTCTTTAATACTGTAACTATGTATTTGAATTGCATAATGCTAGATCAGAGAATAATTTTGATCATTCTCTACAAAGGTATTAGCTTAGGAAGGAAAAGTACTGTTTATTTTCTAAAAAAAAACCAAAAAAAACCCAAACCAAAAAAAAACCAAGCCTCCAGCAAAAAGGTTTGAGAAACACAGAAAAAGGCTACAGTAGACGTACAATGAAAAGAGAGCAGATAAAAAGAAATTATTTCATCATCTAAGGGACCCTGTCACAAGGACTACACTGTTGCCTGGTTCTGAAGTTCCCACTAGAGCAAAGTGTCAAAGACCAAATAGCTTAATGAAGGGTGCCTGGCATTCTACCCCACTGGAAGAGGATACGATGCATTGCCCTAGACATGCTGCCCACAAACATTTTGCCATTGCTGTATTGCTTTTGGCATTGTGACATTTTAACACAATGATTTTTCAGCTCTTATAAGTGTAAAGCACCTGGAAGCATAAGCATAATCCACAAACAGATAAGAAAAGTGAAAAAAGTCAACTATTTTTTCTACTGTTTTCTCAGTAATTACCTTATGACCTACAAACTGTACCAAAAAAAGATTTTCACTAACATAATTATGTTCAATAAGGGTATTTGCTGACTGCTAATAACAGAATCAAGTTTTCTGCTGTTTCTCCTTTTTTATTTTAGTTTTTGCCTTTCACATTCCCTTTCTCTTACATCATCTCATTTGCACCCATGAAGAAACAAGTCAGAACTGGATTCACATTGACAAAAATGCCAGTGAGAAAATAAACATTCTCAGTCAAATACTGAGAATCAAGAATAGTATCATAGAATCATTTAGGTTGGAAA
>VYZV01000836.1:2785-14013 GCA_013401275.1 Pandion haliaetus | reverse complement strand
GGCCGGGGTGAGGTTGGGGTGTCCTCGGGCTGAGCGGGTCTCTCTCCTCAGAAGTCACAAACGATGTGGCCCGGGAGGACTCGCTCATGGTCGGCCTGGAGGGAGCCCTCCTGGGATGGTGCGTAGCTCGCCTGGTTCTTGCTTTTGGCATGGGGCCCGCCGGGAGCAGTCGCCACGGTAAATTGCGTGGGCAAAGAGGGGCTTCTCCAAAGCCGGGAGCCAGCAGCTCCTCCGACTTGTGCGCCGGGGTTTCTTGCGGGCTCGGTAAAAAACTCCGAAGTGCTTTTTGTACCCGTGCTTCGTCATTTCGGATGGAGAAACCTTTTGTAGGTATGTAGCTTTCGTTTTTTGTCAAAACCCGAAGTTTTGCTGCGCTCGCCTTTCTTGGTGGAGAGGAACATCTGAGCGATGCAGTGAAAGACAGCCTAGCCTTTAGGTCTCTTCTCTTTCTTCTGCTCCTTCCCTAAAAGGTCTATTACCTAAATAAAAGCATCTCTTTTTTTGTTGTTGGTGGGGGTCTTTTAATACTAAAAATGAATAACTCCTGCTGCTCTATTCACAAGCCTACAATTAGCAGCAGGTTTTGGTAACTCTGGGATTAGTCTGATGGGAAGGATGTAAATATCACCTGAGGACTTACAAAACCAGTAGTTTGCTTAAATTATGTTTAAAGGCTATTTTTACAAAGTATAAGGGCTGGGAACTTTATAAGACTTGCCCCCCCCGCCCCCAGCCTCTCTGCATGAGGCAATAATCTGTTTTATCAGGAGGAAATTTCACATCTATGACCTGGTACAGGCATTGTTTTACCAGTTAGATTGTGTTTAAGTAGTATAGGCTAAACCACTCTGTGATAATAAGAGATATATTTTCTTCCTTAATTGCAACTTCACTTACTAGAGAGATTATTTCTTGCATAATATGCCAAACTTTGTATGTTCACATTCTCTTTGTATAAATTACTTCTTTAAGCAGAAAGCATTATTATATGGTTTTGCTGTCCTGATAGAACCGAAGATTTGATGTACTCTGACAAGCATGCAGTATCTGGGGTTTCAGAAGCTTCTATTTAATAGTATTTTTGCCTTTCTCCTTTTAGTGCTTACAATGCATTATCCTGTCGGTTATGTGGCTTGACTGTGGGCTTCATTCTTTATTCTGCCTCCAAGGACCTGGCATATCTCCGAGGCTTCTTCTGTTTCTTCAAGGACAAGATCCTCTGGTGAGTATACTCTATTCTTATGGACAGTGATTTCATGGGACTTTGTAAGTTATTACAACAGGGTGTACAACTAATCTACAGTAACAAAATCCCACACCAACATGCTCAGTCAAAAGTAAAGCTGCTTTTAATATCCTTTATGCTTAAATTGTTTGTGTTGGTGTGACTCCATTTGATTTGCCTTGTGCTTCTTGAGTGTCCTCATGTAATGTCAAAGTTTACATTTAGTTGTCTGCAATACTGAAATCTCCTTCAGTTCCAGATTCACTTAGCTAATGTAAGGTTATCAAAGTAGTTCCGTGACAGATTGAGGACTTGACTACAGAAACTGTAAATTAGTTATAGCTGGTGATGAGAGGATCTTATGATTTCAAAGTAAAACCATTGTTATGGTTTTAATATTTTCATAATTGTCCTGGTTTCAGCTGGAATAGAGTTAATTGTCTTCCTAGTAGCTGGTACAGTGCTATGTTTTGGAGCTAGGTATGAGAAGAATGTTGATAACACACTGATGTTTTCGGTTGTGGCTAAGTAATGTTTAGTCTAAAGTCAAGGTTTTTGCAGCTTCTGATGCCCAGCCAGCAAGAAGGCTGGAGGGGCACAAGGAGTTGGGAGGGAATGCAGCCAGGGCAGCTGACCCAAAGTGGCCAAAGGGGTATTCTGTACCATGTGATGTACATAAACTGGGGGGGGGCGATCGCTGCTCGGGGACTAAGGGGGTGTCACTTGGCAGGTGGTGAGCAATTGCATTGCGCATCATTTGTATATTCCAATCCTTTTATTATTACTGTTGTCATTTCATTAGTGTTATCATTATTAGTTTCTTCTTTTCTGTTCTGTTAAACCCTTCTTCTCTCAACACACAAGTTTTACTTCTTTTCCCAATTTTCTCCCCCATCCCACTGGGTGGAGGGAAGTGAGTGAGCGGCTGCGTGGTGCTTAGTTGCTGGCTGGGGTTAAACCACGACAATAATGTATTGACTACTTCTGCCAACAATTTTTTATCATCTTAAGTAATCTAAATAATAAATGCACCTGTGGGGTTTTTAACTGTTTTCCTTGTTTTTTTTTTTTTCCTTTTCCCTTTTGTTTTCCAGTTATCTGTTAAAAAACCAAATGATAATAGAAGCTTCTAAGGTGAATTTTCCTACTGTGACCTTAAAGAAACAACTGCAAGAAGTAAGGTTTCTACATTAATTTGTATGGAAAATATTTGAAAAACGCTGATATTTTTGGATATTAGTCCAAAAATATCCATGAAATTACTTTTTTTTTTTTAAGTGCATAAGGTGGAGAAAATACTGACTTATAATACAGTGACTGACTTAAATGCATGGGAGATGGAAAAAATTTTCTAGAACCACTTATCTGCAAAACATATCCAGTTCTAGCTAATTTTCTGGCAAAAGTGTGTTATACTTTTATTTCTAGACTTCGAGAAGAAAAAAACCAAGAATCATTTAGACAGACTTCACCTCAGTATTACTGCTTGTGTTGTCCCTAGAATGCATAAGCCACTGTTGAAGAATTTAAAAAATAGCAATTTGTTAATTTGAAAGGGATTCTAGCACAGTTGTATTTATGGCTATGTAAGCTCAACACAGCATGGCAGTATTTACTTGTAGTTTCAGAGACAACTGTAGAACCTTGCTCCTTTTTTGGTGTTTAAATTGGATGTTCTTTTCTGTAACTTGGTTAGCTGTTAACTTAGTAAATTGTCTGTCCCGTAGCTCAAATAAAGTAACTGTGTGTAGGAGACAGCCAGTGTATCCAATATTTATGTACTTACTTGTTCCTTACTTTTTCTTCTTTTTTAGTTTCTGTTCTAAGCATGGAAATGAGCCTCTGATATTTTTTTAAGTTTTGTCCTCTTTAAAGTCATCTTCCAGTGTCTTACCATAAGATCAGAGTGCTTTTATAGGTCAGGTGAGGCTAAAATGCAAAAATCTTTTCCAGGCAAGACTTCTGAAGTTGACACATTTTTCTGAAGTAAAAAAAATGGTAGTACTTCATTGCAAATGCAAATTATGTGACTGTGGAGAGTTTGCTTGTTGACTAGAACAAGTGCAAGAATCTGGTCTTTGCTTTTTGAGATATAATGTCAGCAGGATTTTATTCTTGTGCTTTAGATGTGTTAACTTACACCCCAGACTCTGGAAATGGCATTTTTGAGGGACTGTCCACATGTATTCCTAAGCTAATGGTGAAACAGTCTGTCCAGATGTTGTCAAAGAAGGTCTCCAGCTGTGTAAAAACTTGTAATGAAGTTGCTTTTAACTAGGAAATATTGGATTGATCGTAGTACGGCTCCAGCAACTCTTAAGTAGAGTATTTCCATACATCTCTGAAAGGGGTTATTCTGGCACGCATTCATCTTATCTCCTCTTTGTAGCTCAGGCCTCTGACTTGGGTGCCAGTTTTGGCTGTACTAGACATGCAGTATAGAGATTAAAGCCCGGTATAATAATTTTCCATCTTGAAAGTCAGCTGCTCTTTAGCCACTGAAAGTGGGGTGCAGATCATTCAAAGGTCCAGTGTCGGGACATTTTTCTCTAGTTCCAATACTCTTATTTATCTTTTTTTCTAGGTGAAAGAAAAGCTTGTGAAGGCCCACATTCGCATAGAATCGCTGATGAAGAAGCTGGAGGAACTGGAAGAAAATAATAACGTGGCAGAAAGGCAGAGCTCTGCATCAGGTGCAGATGGCCTACTGCCAAGACATGCAATAGTCAGGGTGCACTAATAATATGCCACTTTCAAAAACTAATGGAGTTGTTCTGCGTATCTGCTGAATTTGTTCATTGTGATGAAACAGTGCACCAGAACAGGTTTGAGTGTTGATCAGTCGCTTTTATCTGTGCATGGAAAGAACCGATGCTTAAGTGCATCCCTTCAATCTAAGGGGAACACCTGAAAATCTGACATACTGAAGTTATGCTTGGAAAAATGAATAGCTCACCCATGCAGCACATTGCTCTCTGAGACAGTGTGACTTGATTCTCTGTAGTGACTTCAGGGGGAAAAATAGCCTTTGAAATACTAAAATCAGGTTTCTGGAACTGTACAAAACATACTAACAAGATGACACTCAAGAGGAGCTATTATAAATTGAAGGTTCTTACAGAGATCTAAAGTTCTTGTCCTACCTTTTCATACAGATACAGTGTTAATGGCAGCTACCTGTTGGTCAAGTGGCTCGTTAGCCACATCTGGTATGTGAGGCACTGCTAAATGGCCTCCTGATTACTTTTAGATTTGCTTGTGTGTGTGGCCTGCAAAAGGAGCAAGCTAGCATGTCACAGAAGCTGCGCAGTGTGCTTAGTGCATGCATCTGGATGGCACAATGCTGGCTGGAGCACAAGGTTTTGAATTTCAATTTTGGGTGCAAGCCATGTGCCAGCCAAGTCCTCTGGAAGTGCAGCCCCATGGCTGCACAGGACTAGGTCAAGTTCTGGCAGCTCTGTGAAGTTTAGGCTGTGAGCAACTGCCTTTAACAGACTTGAGCCTTTCTTTCAGGGGCTGAAGCCGTGAAACCAAGGAACAGTCTTCTGCTCAATTGTGGGAACACTGCTCTGCTTAACTTGTGATGATCTGCCTGCCGCCTTCGCTTGGCCAATCAAGATGTTTCATAAAAATTACCTAATGGGTACTTGCTGGCATTTCTCTCTGTTTTGAATGGGTTCTGCTTCTTTCCAAACATCTAGAAAATAATTTGATGGAAAAGAAAGAATATTACTTACCCCTTGTAATTGGGATAGAATATCTCTAATTCTTGTTAGTTTGAAGATTGAGGGTCCTTTACCTTTTGTTGCCTAGAGGACTGATGTTTTAAACCTTCTATAAAGTTTAGCAGTTGTCTGTAGTAGTCTGGAGAGGATTGTACTTACTTGATCACCTTAATTCCAGTGATGCAATTTGCCACTCCCTTACTTCCATATATGATTGGAAGATTGCACTCCCCGTTGCTGGTGGTGCCAGTCTCCATGTATTTCATGGTTTTAATTGTTTTATTTGTAAAATAACTCTTGTAATGGGGTTAGAGCAGAGGGGACAAAATTCACTGCAAGCCACTTCAGAGAGGCTTTAGGTGGGCAGCTGGTACTCAGACTACTACTAATGTTCACTGTGCTGCTCTTTTTGATTTAAGAGTTCCAGGTTGTCTCAGATCATTCTGATTAAGCAGTAAGAGTATCAACAGCCATTCTGCAGGGAGAGGAGTGACTGTTAAATTCTAATACTATGTACTATCTAAATTATTTTTATTGCATTACAAGTTTGACAGGTGTCAGTGCAGTAACTACCTGAAGTAAATCTTACACTATTGTAAGATCTGTTTCATTGCCTGTAGTGGTAAATGTTACCTTCTCTAAAATGAGCTCTGTCCTGAACCTGTAACTGCAAGGTTGTTCTTAGCAGTTGTTACTATATGTGTGTAAAGTTTGGATTTGCTGTATTTGATTAAAAACTTCTTTGTTCTTAATAATGAAATACAGTTGTGTTGTGCAGTGACTTCTGCATTATGTTTAAGGGCCTGCTGGTCTTTAACTGGAGTCTTGTGTCTAAGCTCATTTCTTTACCTTTGTGTTACTTTCTAAGTGACAGCCTTGTTGTTGATGCATCAGTCTAAGAAACATGACTGATATGGGACTACTCACTTCTGCCCTTTTGTTCTGGTTTCTGCACGGAGACTGTTTCTTGCTATATAGTTTGCATCTATACTGTGTATGATAATGCTAAATTGTCTTGCTTCATTTAGCCATTTAGTCTATCCCTAAAAGGAAACGAAAGCTGTCAGTTACATTTGGTTTTTATATTATCTTTACAGTTGTAAAGAAGAAACTTTTTAAATAAAAACAAAGCTGAAACTCAGAAATAGATATTGTGCAGGTAACACACTGGTAATACCATGTGAGTCACAAGCCCTCTTCTTTTCCTTAGATTATGTTTGCAGAAAAAACCCATCAGCTTATCTTGCTTGGGTCCCAGTTCATGACAAAGCGTTAAATTAATGGTTCCTTGTATTACATTACTTATACTCATTATTTGTTTAAATTCATGCTGTGCTAAAAAATAGCAGGTAAATTTTTAAACTACATTTCTCTGATCTTGGAACTGGGAGGACCTCTGCTCTGTTGAGCCAAGCTGTGGTCTTTTGTGTCTGTTTGTCAAATGGTGTGTTTTCTTGGCACTGACTATTATTGCCTGATGTACCTGCTGACACTCACAGCAGTACAGTGTTCCAAGTAAATTCTGTTTTAAGAAGCAAGCCACATAAAATAAATGCATTATCTTCAGTAATTTGAGGTGAATATTTACTGAGAGATCAGCTTAAACCTATGGGTGCATTTTGATTAAATGATGCTTATAAACTTTTATTCCTGAAAACGTCAGTGTTTGATCCCACCGTCTGACCCAGATTCAAATTCCTCTTAATCTAATCTACAACTGATCAGTGAATATTTGGGGTTTTTCTTATTCTAGTGTAGCACTTCATCTCCTTTAACTAGGCATGTTGAGAGATGTGTTCTGGCTTTAAGTGCAGCCAGGGCCAGTCTGGCATGGGAGGGATGGATTCCCTATTTAAATGAAGACCAAGCACTTTGAAAGCAAGTCTCAAGGTCAAGCCTTCTTATTTTAGCTAACCAGCAGCTGTCTTCTCTGGAATCTGAAGACAAAAACAACTAGAAAATGAAATAATTAAGGCGGGTGAACAGGCTACTGCAGTAACAATCATACTGTGACTCTTCTATAAGCTAGCATAAGGGTTAGCAATCCATAACACAGGAGGTTTTGCACAGTCCTCGTGAGGTGGTGTCGTGCTGCTGCGTTACAGCACTCCCCAAAACTCCTTTCAGCAGCAACTGCAAGGAAAGTTGTGCCTCCCTGCAGGTTGTGAGATGCCAACCACAGAAGGAGTTTTTTAGAAATGGAGCTGCCAAAACAGTACACAATCCACATATATGAAACAGTTTTCTCAGGGGCTTACTAGTTTTAGGCAATCTATACGAGCGAGAGAGCTTTCTGCTACCATCTAAAACAACCCTTGGAGCTTTTATCTGGTAAGTTGCCCATCTTGGTATGAGGAGAGTAACAATTTTTCTTTAGTTGCCTTCCAAGAAGTCTGCTGCAAGTGCTGGACCTGAAACAGCTAGCCAGCATATGTGAGTTTAGCTCAAACTGTTAAGTTTTGACAAAGGCACACCAAGTACAAACACATCTCAGAAGGGTATACTTAAGTTGGCTAATTTGTCTTCTGAACAAATGACACATCCAGTTTTAGTGCATTCTCAGCCTGTGCTGCTTTATTGCTAAAAAAATTTGTATACAGGTGCAGAGTTTCCAAGTTCATTTTTAAACAGTTCCTCTTTACAGTGTCAAAAGAATAAAATCTTATCTTGAAATCCTCAAAGATGCATAGATATAAAAGCAAGCTGCCTTTTGGAAAAACATCAGAATTTGCAGGGAGACATTCTTTGACTGTTACCATGTACAACATATGCGCAATGGGAGTACATAGTTCCTAGTGACACCAACAATTTCCTCCGCTAATCCATGTGAGCATGCCATCAGAAGTTCAGCATAAGTAGTATTTTTCTAGCCTGTTTTTTAAGTACTAAGGTAATTTTTAATAATCTATAACTAATACTTCTCCTTTGCTGTTCTATCGTACTTTTCAAAAGGAGGATGTCTTCACTGACATCCTAAAGTAGCTTATTTCCCAGGTTTAATATTGTAGGCAATAAGCATTAACAAAGGATCCAACTGCGTATTCATCACACAAAAGAAAATATATTTAACAAGGTTTAAAACAATGTGAAGTGTTCTAAAGAATACCCACTAAGAATCAGGTGACCATGGTTAACCGCTGGGCTAAACTTATTTTACAAACTCCCTTTTTGCTTGAAGAAGTTGGCTCAAAGGATTTCATTTAGTCTAACTTCTGATACCATAAAATAGTTATCTTCTCTTACAATATTCCTATCTTCATTTGGCAATTCTTGTACATCTAGAAAGAGCATTCATGAGAAAAATGCAACCCCCCATTCTAAACCCAAATCACGGTGCTTTATGGATGGTTGGCTATGAAGTATGAACAGGAGTTAACTTGACACAATTTCTTCTGCCAAGACACTTCCTCTTTCTACTTAAGAAAGAGGACTGAGCCTCTGTACACGGAGAAGTGTTCTGCACAAGTTAAGCCCACCTACAAAGTTAAGCTAAGCTAGAAGTATGGAATTCCGCCGTAACAAGCTAGTATTCTACATGTTTGAATACAAGTTTAAACTTGGAAAAGTATTAGTGATGTAGGCTATGCCACACATTCTATGCAATTTTCAAACTGCCAGCAGAAATTCACTGCAATATCCACTAAAAGACTTGGGAAATATTACAGAGAACACACTAAAAGTTTACAGAAAGATGGCACCCAAATTCCCTTTTATTAAATAAGTGAAATAAAGAAAAAAGACTATTGCAACCTGTGTTGCAGAAGATAAAGATCTTCAGTGATCAAATCTCATTTTCTGTTTTTAAAAATCTCTTTAAAGAACTTAAAAAATATACAAGATTACCAGTATTTTCAGGTTCATTCCTGCAGGTGCCATTATTGCTGGCTGGTACCAGTATGCTTCAGTACAGCTGCCTATGTGGCTAGAGAGTTACCTGAAAATACTGTCTATTAAAAAGCTATTCAACACCTGAAATATATGTACTGTGCTTATTAATTTCAGTCTTCTCCAAATAATTTCTCTCACCACACCCAAGCTTACAAGCTACTGTCTGGCAAATACTATACTCAATTTGAGTCTGTGGTTTCCGTTACTTGTTTTTTGTGGTGTTCNGAAACTCTGCACCCTTTTCCTTGCTACAGCTGCAGCAGGTGAGAAACCTCATCTCGCCCCTAAACATGCTTAGTTCATGCCCTGCTTTTTACATGCTCAGGGCACTAATATGAACCAGACAAGAGGTTATAAAGGCGAGTTCTGCTGATTCTGGTTCCTGATTTACAGTTTTGGTGCCATGCTTCTGTCCCTATCTATACATTCTGCCCCTTTCTCTACAGAGGCAGCACATTCTCTAAAAAAAACCAAAATTTGAGAATCAAAGCAGGAAGTTCAAGCTATTGGTATATTAATTCCTATTGCTTCATTATGAATAAATGCATATCTCAATTTACTGGTAATAACTACGTTACACTAGACATTTTGAATCATGCATAATTAGAATACTAGCTCTAAGATTTGGTTTGTGGGCCTATGCCGCTTTCCTTCAGGTTCTCCATGCAGTTCTTCATGCCTAAGGCATTACAAACTAGCCACCTTTTATCTGACCTGCAAACACACTCATTTGGAGGGGAAGTGGAGAGAAGCAGACAGGATTTACAAAGGACACGCTGAACAGCAAGTTGCAACAGTAAGTTACCTTTTATCTTTAACCTTAGATGTTTTAAAGCCTTAGGGAATCTGTCTATATTATAACCTGGTACACAGCCTCAGAGACAGAAACACGCTCTGCTTACATCATGAACACCGACACTTTTGCTAAAACTCTGGAGAAAGCGTAGAGGAGACTGAAGGGGAATAGACATCAGAATCCATGGTTAGTGTTCTGCACCGTTAAACACAACACCCTGGTTCAACTGTTGGCTTTTGTGTGCCAGTCAAAGCGCTACAGGGGCAACATGCTGGATCATTCAGTAAAAGAAATCCAATGGAATCTAACCTGAACTGCCATTACGCAGCTCTGTACCTGAACAGCACGCCGGATTGTTAGTTCTGGAGGAAGACCAGACAGTTTCCTAGGGATGCAGGAAGCAGTTATTTCTAAGATTGGTTATCCATCAAAAACTGTTTTTCTCTTCCACATGTTTCCCTTCTCTGCCCAAAAAAACACTGTGCCAGCTCCTGACAATGTAATCCTTGGATAAAGTGTCAGTGTCCTGAAGCTTGGTACAATTTCTTCTCACACACTATCAAGGAGTCTTTGCAAGACGTTCTTTTTCGTCCTAAATCTGACAATTATCCTCAGTTGCAGAAGGTGCAATTCCTGAAGGTGCAATCCCAACACAAGTACTGGCTAGACCTTCTGCAGCAGCACTACTGGGCATGGAAACAGCATATACTTGTATCATCTGGGTTTAGTACTGCTAAAGAAGGCGTGTCAGTACGGGTCACTACACCTTTGATATTCCACACTGAAACGTGGTAGCATCTAACACTTCCACTTAGTTTTAGAAGCAGTGAAATCGAGGGGCTTGGAGCAAAAGTCATGCCATGCTACAAGAGCTGAAAGGCAAACGGATTCCTTTTGTTGCTGTGAATAGTAATTTCTAGTCTAGTAGCCCGTAGAATACAGATCGTTATAAAAAGTCTGAACTGGGAAGAATATGCAGATAGCTACATCAGTCTTGACTTCCTCCCCCGCTTCTCTGAATGAAAAAACCCTTGAAGCCACAGATTTCATATTTCTGAAGTATGAACATGACCATGTTTCATTATTATTTCATTGTTATGTAAATGTACTTGCTGACCACAGACCAGAATAAATTTATAATTTCTCTAATGTAATCAGATAACAACCAAATTAAAGACCCCTATGGCCAGCTTCCAAATTTATCAATAATTTAATAGCTGGAATTTAAGCTGATTACAACCTTCCAGATCCATTAGCTTTTCATACGCATATTCCATATTAGCCAACACTTAATTTAGGCATTCTCGTGCTTATCTTGGTCACTTTATACTGTAAAAATGCTCACAGCCCTCACAGTCCCATTATCAACTTAGGAAGAGCCAAAGGGCTTCACCTTTGTAATTTTGAAACATTAGAAGCCACTGTTCAGCTCTAAGTTACAGTCCAAATTACTTCAGCTTTCTAGAAGAAATCCAGCCAGATAGATCTAAACCTCTGATATTAATGTATTCTGAACAGAATTATTACATCTGTTGGGCCATATTGTCTCTCTCTATACACTACATATCTGCATTGAAAACAGTGTAAAATACGG
>VYZV01000833.1:13776-25476 GCA_013401275.1 Pandion haliaetus | reverse complement strand
GCACTATCCATAGTGTTAAGCTGTTCATACCATTAATAAAAGTTGAAGGCAGTTCCAACAGGACATGGAATCGGAAATCCTTGTCTTGGTTTTGAATAGCTAGCACTGAGGAGGAAGAGCCCTCACCTTGTACTGTGCTCTGTTTCTTAGGTAATAACAAAGCTTGCAGGCATGGAGGAAGAAGAACTTTCATTTTCATCCAAAGAAGAACAGCAGCAGCTTCTCCAGAAAGTCCTGCAAGCATCTGACCTGGATGCTGAGGAGGAAGTAGTCGCTGGAGAATATGGTTCAAAGTCAGCTCAGGTAATGAAGAATGCTTTGAAAAGGATGACCACAAACGTGACAGAACTGGACCATTTCATTTTAGTTCTGAATGTGGTGCCATCATTGATGCCCTAGTATCTTTGCGAAACATTGGAGAACAGATTATTTTTTTTAAGCTGCATTAGCACTTAGCTATTTGAGTAATTCACTTGTTGGGCACTAGAAGGAAGTTAGACATGGAATTCATGTCCTTCATCATGTTTGAGGGAGAAGATGACAGATCTATTGTTACAGGTTTGGAAGTAAGTAAATCTTCTAAGTCACGAGCAATGAAAGTATTTTAAAACATTTTTAAGATACGCACGTCACAGCACATACTCTTTTGTGACACTGTGCTCCTTGAATCATGCCAAGATTTCCTCATGCCCAGAGGGCAGAAGCCTAAGGACCACTTTTGTTCATTTTTCAAGAGAAGTACTATTATTATAGGTAGTAGTTTGACACTTTCAGCAGCAGATGTAAGAAAAGTAAATGGCCTGAAACATTTATTGGTACATAAGGTAAAATCAGGCTACAATGTGGTAATTAATTTTCTAGGGTTAATTTTTAGCTAAATGGCATTGTGCTGAAATGCATTAGGAATTCCCACTCCAAGGTATCTTTCCATATTAAACCTTATATATGTTTGTATACTTACGGTGAGTGGCAGGCGGTGACTTTCTTAAGAAAAAAAACTTGGAAGGCTTCTTGGCATTAAGATCACTAAATAAACAGTGCTGCCCAGTAGCCAGGGGCCATCAGTAGGTTAAGAGTTGTCTATCTAACCACACATGAAGCATGTGTTTTTTCTCCCCTTACTTGCAGGTGTCACGTCGCATGGGCACGATGAGCTCTATGTCAGGAGCAGATGATACAGTTTACATGGAATACCACTCTTCACGGACTAAGGCTTCTTCAAATAAACACATCCATCCACTATTTAAACGCTTCCGGAAATGATGTCCTTCATGTGTGCATTTTGTTAAAGCTGTGGATCCACGTACCTGTTTCCATAACTAAAAATACGGAGTTGGAATTTCTGACAGGTCCTATAAAAGACTTTTTTTATATGCATCTATATGGCTACATATTTACTTAGCAATATATGTGCTTTCATGGGTGAGTGTGAAAGGAAGAAAGGAAATAAATCTTACCACAGGAAAGATATTATCCAGTGACTGGATCCTGGTTATACCTGTCTGGTTTTCAGGGTAATTAATAGAATGTATTTTTATCAGCTGAAGACCCTTTTTCAGAAGAATTCTGGAAAGGTTTTGTACATGGAGTTTGTACTGATGTTTGAAATGTTATTTATCTGATTATTGTGTCTGCTCAACAAAATACTGTTTTTAAAAATGCTTAAATAAAAATCATTGAGCTGAACAAATCCTGATAGGAGCACTTTACATAATATTTTTAATCTGGGAGCTAATTTATACTTATGACTTAACCTGTCTTAAAATTCTAACAGATTGTTTGGAAATATTTTGAAGTTCCAAGACAAGGAGAAAAGAGGGACTCTGTCTCCAAAGTAAGCTCAAGGAGAGTGTTAGTAAATGCAAATAAATTCTGTGCTCCGTTTTTCCTCATTTTTCTTGGTACTGTTGAGAAGTTGCTGAAATAAAAGCTGTTTCCCTTGTCACTTATATTCTATTTATTAACCGTGCAATAAAACCATCTTAATTGCTAAACAGTGCAATGTCACTGCAGAAGTTACTGAATCAAAAAGTGTTTTGACTTGTCATAAGGTGAGTTGGAAGCAGAGGTGTGAAGGAAAGATTCCTGAGTTTGGGGTTTTTTCTTAATGAAAACTGCAGTATATTTCTAGAAAACCTGAGGAGAGGTGACGGTGGTTTGTGGCAGAAGAACACTTTTTAAGTAACATCTGCTTAATATTGTAGGATTATGCTACTTGGTACTGTATTATGAGGTGAGTTTTTTGCTGAGAGTTTGTAGAGCTTTAGGAACAGCCTGTGAAATAACATTGATCCTGATGTTTGGGTTCAAAATAGGGTAGTATAAATCTTTACCATACTGGAAGGAGTGTGTTTTGTAGAGATACCCTGGTTATATGACAAATGTGCTTCATAAAAATAATGGGTTTTATTAGCATAAATTTGCAAATTGAGGATATAGAAATATTGGAAGCATAATTCAGAACACACGGTGCTTGTTTTCAGTCTCTGTATCAGTTTGAAAATGGTCTCTGAGCTCTATGCCATAATGCCTGGTTCTTTCTCTTGTTCTGAGTCTTCTGCCTCTCAACCTGGAACTGGCCATGACAGCGCTTGAGCGGCTTATACAGAAGAGATTTATGTGCAGTATTCTGGTGCTGATTTCCTCTCCCCAGTTTTAAAGCATTACTTACTTCTAATAGTAGTTCAGACCAGCTCTTGTGGCAACAGTTAGTAGAAAAATGATAATTTAGTATAATGGGAGGGGTCTGTGACAACGGGATAGCTGAGCAACTCAGCCAGTGTCCCTCTGCGTAATTCTAGCACGCTTTATGAAATGCTTTGGAACTATTCTCCACTCTTCATAAACTTGAAAAAAAACCCCGTACTGAATGTGGAAATGGCTTAATAGTAATATTGGTTTTTGTAATTGTGGCACTAGTAGTTATTGGATATAGGACAGCACTCTAGTTCTTCTGTAGTAAATCTTGGCTATGATGACTAATGATCTTACTCTTCTAAATAATGGCTCTGCATGGGATGCAGTACTCTTAGCATCAAGTAAAGCATAATAATTTTACAAGGTAAGAGTGATTCCATGCTTCAGTAATAGCATGTTCATGTTCAAACTTTAGATTTAATTCCTTTGATATTATTACTGCAGTAATTACTGCCTGCTATTACTCCAGACTCTAGCTGTGAGTGGCAGACTGGTATGCATCTACTCACTACAAAACAGTTGCTGCTGCGCATGGTAGCATCTGCACTGGCATATAGTTGGTCAGTTCTGCTTTCCAGGCGGGGGTTGGTCGCTGAGAAACACTGCTGGTTCCTGGGGCTTTTGTTCTACTGGACCATCACTAATCTGCAGTCCGGCAGTGCTCCTCACCCCACGGTCGCAATAGACTGCTCCAGAATTAGTTTGTAATCCCAGCACTCTAGGAAAGTAGATTGTCTTGTTCAGTCACAAAACTCAGCGCTGTATTTTGTCAGGCAGGTGTCTATTTGAAGCAGTACTATAGACTGCAATCGTAATGCTTCACTGTGACCAGATAGTGCATGGTGGGCTCTTGCTGCCCTGTAGCCTGAATCCAAAGAATCTGGGAGCCAGCTCTCTCCTGTGGACCGGACTGCACTCCGTGCTTTATCAGGTGCTCTTGTTGGCCTCTTGCACAAATGGATAGCGAGACCCCTTGCTAAGTAGATGGTGGAACAACATGGCTGAGAGTTCCATGTTTGCCTTGAAAATGGTACACGAAGAAAATCTTGCTTTCTGCCCTTGCACTACTCTATACACACCTTTCTGAGATGCTGCATTTATCCCTACAGGAGTATGCTTGCACAACACTGTGTATTTCCTAGCAGCAGCAAGGTGCGATACAATTCATGGATCCAGCTGACTTGCAAATGAACAGCGATAGCTAGATGATGACTGAGAAAGTATTTGCTGTAGGGCTCTCGCTAAACTGTGGGCAAAATAACAGATTGGTGTGGCAAAACTGTGTTTCAGACCATGAGAGATGGCAGAGGTGGGTGAACTTTGGGGTAAGTACATTATTTCTTGGAAATCTGGACAGAGGTGGTGCAATTTTCTTGGATGTAATTCAGGCTTCCTTGCTGAAATAAAAGCTTTTACTCTGCTCCCTGTCCACTTCCTTAGGCTGAATTCCATACTGAGGAAACTTAATCTTCTTGAGGAATTGTCATTTTTTAATAGTGCTTTTCTTCGTTTGTGTTTCTGATAGGCTACAATACTGAAACTTGTGTTTATGTGCTCTTCATCCTCATGGCAAACCGGCAAGTGTCTGTCTATGAAGGGATCATTGCTTGAAGGATAGTGGTGTTACTCATTAAGATGGCCTTCTAGACTAAAAGGGCACAGTGACATTGGGGTGACAATTTCAGCAGCATTACAGCTCAGCAAAGCACTGAAGTACACCAGATTTCTATTTCTCTGGTTCCTTACGCCCTCCTGATGGTCACAATTTTCAGTAGCACCTTTTTTTTTTTTTTCTAGGGTATTTTAAAACTTGGCACTTCAAGGCAAGTGGTTCCCAGGATAACTTTATGTGCTACACAATAAACATAGGATAAGGATCTAAACCTGCTACAAAAAGTCTGCAAGTAGAGCTGAACTCCACTTGTTGTAGTCAATTCATGGGGTTTTTATTAGCACTGTGTGCTATCAACACCTGGGATTGGCTAGCTTGCTCTGATTTAAATATCTTTTTGTAATATTTGATTAGGATTTTAATTGTCATATGGTAGATGAAACCACAGATTGAGAGAAGCAGTTTCCATTTTTCTTTTAAACTAAAGCTGCTTCAATAGTAAAGTACCTATATGCTATGTTCTCACCTCATAGCCTGTTAAATTTGTCCCCTTTTCAGGAGAAGCATGGGAATTTAGAAGGTATTTAAAATTCGAAAGAAGTAACTTCACAACTTGAGAAGATCTTTCGGAAGATGGGTTTGAGGACAGTCAGAAAAGGCAAAAATCATGACTAACTGTATGGCTTTTTCACTAAAGAGATGTTTAAAACTACACTGAAAAATTTTGCTTACATTTCTGACGTTTTGACACTGTTCTTCAGCTTTTCTTCCTTGCAAATATTCCAAAGAGCCTATCTGTACAGTCTTAGCTGGAGGTGTTACTTGGGCAAAGTTAAATGCCTCCAATCAAATCTCTTTTATTTCCATAAATTATACTTGTAGGTGCAGTAGCTATTTAAACAGTTATGTAAAACATACAGTACAATATTTATTATACTGTATATCATAAAATAATATTCAAATAATTACAAGCCAGGTATAACCAAGACACTTAAAAAGTGAGAATAATTCTAAGAAAACAGAATTCCTGGTAAGATGATAATGTAACCACTGGCTCTGAATACTGATGTTATTAGGACACAAAGTTTCAACTGAACTTTGTCAAAGTTCATGCAAAGAGGAGGGCAAGTTTAAATTGGATTTAGTAATAACTAAGTGACGGTAACAAAGTACAATTAATATGACCCCACTAGAGGGTCTGGACTGAGAACAGAATGACTGGATTTGGAGACAAATCATCATCCAAAAATAATACGTAATCTAAATTATCGATAGTCAAGTTTAGTTTATACTGTGATCCCATTACATACCAAAAGTTAACTAAAATTCAAGCACTTTACTGTGAAGAGGCATGTGTTCCAACTTGTCTGAAATAACAGAAGTCCAAACTGACTAGTTACATAAAGCAGTTTTACAAACTCGACAGAACAACAGGCTAGGACAAATTTCATTGTTTAAAGAACTGTGAGTGTGTTTTCGAGTAAATGTTAAGATGTCTGATAAATATACACACTGGAAGATCGTAGAGGTAGGAGAAAATATGTATCTTCCGAGTCACAGAAATGTGTTTTGGCTGGCTAGTGCTGATGGCATAACTTCTCCCTTCTTTATGGTTTGGTGGTTTTATGTGGATTGGAAGGAGGTTTTATATCACGGCTACTACACTGTCTGTTATTCCTGGGAATTCTGTGGCAATACTACTGGACTTCTGTTATCTGAAACAAGTCTGTGATCATATTTGAGAGGAAAATGGGATCAGGGAGTGACGATCCCTCCACCAGTTTAGGTTACACTCTAAACCTTTCAGTATGTAAAACCCTCTGCTGCTCTTTCAAGTGGTTGTTGGTTTCTTTCCTTCACTCTTTCTTTCCCTTTTTCAAGTCTACTCTAGGAAACGGTTGTTTCGGCTTTGTCTATCTCTTGTAGCATAAATTTTGGGGTTTACTCATAATGTTGATTATTTAACATGCTGCAGTTTGCAAGTTTGACCTCCAATTCAGATTCCACAGTAGTAAGGTTGCTAAGTGTGTCAGTAAAGCAGCAACCTTAGTGGCACATACATACATTAACAACTCTAATTTGAAAGTCAAACAGAACCATACAGTTACAATCTGGCACGGCAAAGAGAAGCAAATAGTTTAATTACACATTCCATGTTGTGGTAGCCCACATGTATTCATTCATTCACATTCATAAATACTCACTTCCTGTACTTGGTTATTTAACCACCAAACAATTTGGCTGTTGTTGTCTGGAGTGTTCTTCTTCCATAGTTTACCTATGTAGTATACCAAACTTTTATCTGCACTGATGGGTTACTATAGCATTATTGATAATTATTGTATAGTAGTGCTGTAATAGTGTACTTAAGCCTGCATCTGTTAGTGGCTCTGCATTTCTACTCCATGTAGCAAACCTTCTAGAAATATCTTTTATTTATAAATATTTTTGAATGTTAAAACAGGGTTATTTGATAACCTATTTTGTGACCTTTCCATCATCTGTTACTCACTTAGGACAAACTACAGTGTGTCGGCCTTTTAGGCCCACTGGTCCTCAGACTTACTACTGGTCCACCACCTGCACTACGTAAAAATTACGTTTCTGTGGCTGTCAGTCCACTCACATCTCCTTTTGTACAAGGAAGGCGCTCTTTATACAGGTTTGCAGAACAGCATCCTTATTCCCCTTTAAATCCTTCTCCTGTTATATCCAAGATATTTGGCAATTTTCACCATTAATGCATTGCTACTTTGTGCTTTCTTCATTTATTTCTTCCTGTTATACTCAGCTGTTGCCTCTAACCTACTCAGGAAGTTCTTGAGGATGGTGTGGTTTTGGTTTTGTTTGTAAAACACTGATGGGGCAGTTTCTAATAAAAATACAAGATAGTAAGTAGTAATGGAGGTGTCTCATAGGTGCTCCCTGGCTAGGACTCTTTTCTCAAATGGCACATACATTCCACCTTTTCTTTAGAAGCAGACAGACAGTAAGTATAAAATCTTATTCAAAGTTAATTACGTACTTTGAGGTTTTCCTGTAATTTTTGCTTTTCTTTTTTTACATTAATAAATATTTGTATGTGAATAATGGGAGAAACTGTCTTAAGAGTTTCCGTTGTTGAGTGCTATCTTAAGAAACAACAACAAAGCCTAGCCAGACAGCAGAGAGAGCATCAAATTCCTCAGGAGACTTAGCACAATGGATAGCTAGAATTTTTTCCTGAAAATGGCTTTACTGTGATTGTATAAGCTGCACATATAAACTTGATAGCTGGTAATCATAGAATGTTTGACTAATATTAAAGTTTTGCCAAGAACGAGATCTGAATGTCTGCAGCTGTTTTACATGCCACACCAGGTGAGCTAGTAAATAGAGAATATGTATAAATGTATACAGGCAGCTGTTACATGGGAGGATACATTAGTGAGCAAGGTAACTAAGAACAGCTTGGCAAGGTAGAAGTGATGTCATGAATAATCCTCCAGACACACAATTAAAGACAAGACAGCTCTACTTTATAATATTAAAATTATAACACAGCACTCTCTCTGTCCTGTATTGCTGCCCTGCACATTGTACACAAGTCTTAAGGTTTCATGTCTCCTGAAGTGAAAGCCATATGGATGACTAGTGCTGCCTTCAGGTCCCCGTTTTATTGAAATTGCATATTCTCTGAGTGTTTACCTGTTTATTTTAAATAGGATCTGTGTTTCAGACTGTTCCAGTGCGAACAAACAAACAAAAATCTAACTATAAGTGAACTACCTAGAAGACTGAGTGAAAGTGGGGCTATACACCACAGTTCCTATGCTGGGACTACTGCCACTTCCAGAAATTCTTCGGAGGGAAAACAGGTACTGTTCTGGTGCAGTAATTCTGAAATTCTTTTTCGAGTAGCTTGGCTAGAAATGCTCTCTTTTACAGTGATTTTTATGGAAAAGAGGTAATGGTGGGAAAAGAGTGAATGTCCAAATATGGAATTAACTGCAAAAATGTACAACTAGAGAAAGCTACTGCCAGTTGCAAAACTGTAGCCTTTACAGCATAATGTATCCGAGTTTATCTCACTAGCCTATTAAAACAAGCAGATGCAGATGCTTTACACTATCTTAATGGTGTATGGCTTTAAAATAATAAAAAAATACCTACCACGCTGATAGCTGTGAGCAGCATTTTTTTAGGAAGGGTGCATATATTCCCTCCATCAATCTAGGAAATACAATATGAATCTAGGAATTACAATATGAATATGATTTTTAAAGCTGCAGAACTGCTGCATAAATTTGAAAAAAAAAATTCAAAGTAATGCACTGAGATTAAGAATTATATTTTTTTTAATTCTGCCATAATCTTTAATATGTATAGCTAAGGGATTATATTGGTTTTCATTACAAAGTGAATCCCTATTCTTTCCATTCTATTTGTTGACTTACAATCTAGGGACAAGTGTTGTTCAACACCTTTAAATTTTTGTGATTATTTTTCATAGAATATGGCAAATGTTATTTAGATAGTGCAGATAATTTAGATAGTTTGGATTGTGCTTTGCATGTTCTAAGATGTGTGCCCATCTTTCCTGTCAATAAATGTTCTGGTTTTTAATCCTCCTGCGGAAATCTCATTGTGCATGTACTTGTTCTGGGAGATACTCCTTATTGTTCTTGTCCTCCACTGTCCTTAAGGGTGCCTTCCATTTACTTATGATGATAAACTTGTTCTCTCTTGTTGCTGTGAATTTTACACTCACCAGCTGGTTTTAATATTTTTCCCCACAAGTATTTATTTTATGAGTAACTGTGTCTCTCAAAGCATCTTTAGGTAAATATCAAAGAAATAACGTAGCAACACCATGTAGAAATGGAGGAGGAAAAGGAAAACTCCAGAGGTAACCTAGACAGTGATATACCCACATGTGCCTGACATATTTCTCAAACCTGTTCTTACAAAGTTCAGTGATAGCAATTACATAACCTCCTCAGATACTTTGGCTATCTGAAATATCTGAGATATCCCCAAAATATCTGCGATGGCAAGGCTACCTGAAAATCTAACCAGGAAATCTGTAGCTGCAAACTAAGCCCATTATTTTCTGTCTTCTCTCTCTGACATGCATCTTTTTTTAACAACAGGTGTACACATCTGTAGGCTGTTGCCATGCTCCTGGTAGTCATCTTTCCCAGAAGAAATAACACTCTCAACCTCCTCCTTATGTCATTTTAAAAAAAAATTCTATTTTTTTCCGTTGCTGTTCTGTGGACCCTTTCAAGTATGATGAAGCCCATTTTAAAGACATTGGTTTAGCTCAAACCAATATGTACTTTACAGATTTTAAGACTGTTTACTATCTGCCTTTTATTCCTGTGATATTTACTGCTCTATCTACAAAGACTGATGCACATGTCTAACTTCAGAGGTAGATTTATTTCAGTGGTGTTATCAGTGGTAAAATTTAATCATGTACACAAATCTTAATTGGATTGCAGCCTCAAAAATATAAATGTAGAAAAATAACCAGAAGGAAAACAAAGGCAAATAATATTGAAGCTTACTAGACTTACTTTTCTATCAGTTTATTCATAACTAAGTTCTGGAAATGTGGATCTTCCTTGAGACTTTCCTCTGTCCTCAAGCTTTACCTGAGCTTCTGATTCAATTAAAACCAAGGTGGTCTCTTCCATGTAATTTCTGAAACTAATCAACATTTTACAGATTATCACCAACACCTAAGGAATTATACAGAAATACATATGAAGATGGCACAAACACTTTTGAAACTGCGCAAAACAAACTCATATACAGGCTGGAGCTCAAGTTCTCTGTGTGTGATTATAGATCTATGCAGCTGAATTGAGGAAAGACTGTGGTTTTGGCTCCTGTCCGAAAGATAAATTATTGTGCAATTCAAATAACATCCCTGGATATTGTAATTTACAGGAACTCTTTGTAAGGTTACTGTGTAAAACCATTGGTATTTGTATGTGGATGCAGAAATGTTTTCCATATATGTTACAGGATGAAGAATGGTACCAAGAGAACTTCTCGCAGAAAATACAGTATTTTCTAACATAGGGGAGTGAAATAATGCCACAGAAAAAATAGCCCTAAACCCACCTTTTTAATGAAGGAGAAAGACGGGATAATCCTTATGTGAGCTTTCTGCCAAACCAAGGGGGGAAAGAGGGAAAAACTAAACTTTGACTTTATGCTTAATGGGTAAATTTATCTGCTTTGAATTATACAAAATAATAGGTTCGTTCTATTCAAGTCTCTTCTCAGACCNCCCCCCCCCCCCCCCCCCCTTTTCCAGCCTTAGGGGAGGGAGCGTTACATAATAGTCTGTGTAAACTGATGTTCACACACTAAGTTTGGAGAAGTGCTGCTTGTGCAAGTTAAAGCAGGCAGTGAAGAGAGAGCAAGCAAATAAAAAGCAGCTGCAGGAGCAAAGCGGACCTTTCTGAAATTAAAAGACATGTCTTTCTTCACGAGGGTTTTGACAATGAAATGCAAGCAGGCGCTTGAACCTGAGAGAACTTACTTTTACCACGCGATTTTTGTCAGCAGGTTTCACCAACGGCCCAAACTTTCCCGCAGCCAGGCTCTGGAGGTGCAGACTAACTCACCAGCGGCGGCAAAAAACAAAGGCGAGGGGATGGTGGCAGACGGGGGGCGCGCAGGGGAGCTGCTGAAGCCCACCGCGCACCAGCGTGTCAGGGTGAAGAGCCTGCAAGAAATGCCTGGACCCAGCACCCTCTACAACCTCTACGAGTTCTTCTGGAAAGACGGCTTCGGCCGCATTCATGAAATCCAGGTACAGCTTACGCGGCTATTTAAGATTTTTTTATTCGCGTCAGGACTACTTCAACCTTTACTCTTCTCCCCTCACGAAGCGTTGCGTAATCACCGGGTGACCAGCACCGCAGCTAGTCACGGCCGCGCCGCGTTCCCGCTGTTACGAAAGAGACGGGACTCAGAGGACCCCCCCGCTCCATCCCCGCCTCCCGCAGCACTTGGAGGTTTTGGCTTTTTTGTTTGTTTTGGCGGGGGAGGGGCCTGTGAGTACGTGGCTCCCGAGCCCTGCCGACACCCTCCTCCCGAGTTCCCCCCTGTCCCCTCGTATGTGGGGCGACTGCCTCGCCGGCACCCCCCCGTCTTGGAGCTTTCGCCCTTTTCATCTTCGCCCGTAAAAAAATTCCCATCTTTCGAACTGGGTTGTTTCACGGGCTCGGCAGAGGGCTTATCTTTGGCGGGCGGAGCTGGGAAACGCGGGCTTCCCTCGACCCTGGGGCGGCATCACCCACCCTGAAGGTGAGGCCGTGCCGGCGCCCTCGGCTGTTTCCAGCCCGGACCGCCTCTGTCGCGCTGCGGTTTGCGGCCGAGGCGCTACCGCC
>VYZV01000831.1:91661-104112 GCA_013401275.1 Pandion haliaetus | reverse complement strand
AATGTTTTGGTTTCAGAAGACTGTCCAAAGTTATCCTTCAACAGCACGGAAAAAACACCTCATTTTTTTTCCCCTTCCGAAAGATTCACAGACACAAAAATAGATGGCTTTTCTTTTTAGGCCGTAGGGGAGGGAGAGGATTCAAAGGCTGAGAATAAAATCTGTATCGCTCAAGTTGCCCACTTGCCCTATTACTATACTCCAGCCATTTTCAGGGCCAGTTGGGATCCAAATATAGGATCTTCACTTTTAGATAGCTAACAGTCAGCTCTTGGCCCAACATATTTTAGGAAATTTACGTGTTAGTTTTGCCAGACCTAAGCTGGCTTCTGCAGAGACAGCCAGATGTCTCAGTACTGTACATCTCAAAGTGCCTGACGCAGCCAAGATATTTCAATCATGTGGATCATGTAAGCCTAAGATAATGGAGAGCCAACCACGTAAACGATACTCATGCGAAACGTGAACTTTACAATGATTTGCTACACAGTGCTGAATTTACATTTCTTAGCATAAAATTTTCCACTTTTAAAATGCAAAAGCAAATGTATCTTTTCCAACATCATACATTAATGAGGTAAAGTTCATTACTTACTACTGGAGTGGAAAAGTGTGGAAGCATGGCTTTTCTCTGCTGGGGAATTCTGTAATTCTGATACAGTAGCATTCCATACTGCCAACAGAAATGCAAGGATGTTATTATTCAAATATATATCCTAGGAAGAAAACTGTAGTGATTTCATAAGACCACTTACGCTGGAGCAAGGTGCCACCTGTATATTTTCTTCATGATCAGAAGCTGTCCCAAAGCAATTTGCATTAAGTAATAATGATTGGCAGGTGGCAACTGAGCAGTAAATATGCACAACAAGTTTTATTTAAAAGACAGCACTTTTGCAAGCCTGAGTGAAATACACAGGTAATTTCTGCCACTCTCAGCTATCACCATGTTCTCCTTATAGAACACAAGCTTTCACGTGAGGTCAGAACACACATATTAACTCCCCTGCTTTTTACCCTCTAGTAGTGTGAACTTAAAAAAAAGTTCTGTGTAAGACATTCAAACTCAGTTTTCATAATGATAAAAAATAAGAGCCTCTCTAATTCACTAGCTGTTTTAATAAATTTCAGCAGGAAATAACATTTTTGGTACTTTTCTCATCCTTATAAAAACAAGGTGATTGAATTCCAGTCATGCGTCTCGTTGAACGTGATAAACTTTAGCAACACCAGTAGCTAGGATGGCAGGAAAACACCTACTCAGTGCCTTCCCTAGAGACACAGTGCTGAAGTATAGCAACATTGCTTACTGAATGTTCTAATTGAAATGGTATATATAATTTTGTAAACAAGGTAATATATGACTATGGAAAGCTAAATCAGTAGGTTAATAAAAAGGAGGGTCATGGCCACAGCCTTGAGGCACAGCCTTAATTTTCCCTGACTATACACCTTTAATCATCTTTCAGTGTTCCTTAAAAACAACCCCTTTTTTTCCCCTAGTGTTAACTGCCTAAGGGTGAATGATATATGCCAGTATACAGCAATTCCTGCCATATAGTACTGTTGTTGCCACAGGTTGCACTGCAAAGAAAGATTCCTCTGAACGGTCACAGCAAGATGCATGTCTACATATTTGGTAAGAATAGCTAATTCTGTACACTGTGAAGTATGTTCCTTGCCATTCAGGAACATTAATGCCTAGACTAGTGTAACCAATTTCTTCAGAACAAGTAGTATCTTCAAGGCACAATTCACTACAATTATCTGATCCTCTGTTCGAGCACTTTCCCCACAATGCAAAATTCTGCATAAACAGGAAGAGTAAAAGACAGCTGAGAAGAAGCACTTGGAATTGCCTGGGGACTAAAACTCTTACTATAATTGTTAGTGTGTATTAAACACGAGTCAAGTCAAGTAGCCAGAGAGCAGACTATGATAGCCAACAGAGGCATCAGCTCCACAGAAATGAAATATGCATCTTGTTACTGGGATTGCTTCTTGCATCATGGCCTATACTACGGCTAGTGCACCTGCTTTTGTAACAACTTAAAATAGGGATTTCTGTACTGCAACACACAATCTTTTATAATTAACAAATGAGATAATATTTGGAGAGCATTCAAAGAGATGTGCTCTGGTTTGGAAGGTGACCACTTAATGTAGATGGAGAACAGGCATTGCGTTTTCATACCCGCAGGCCTATGAGTCTGATTTGCTTTCCCTACACTTAAAGGGTTTTGCATGATGGACAGTCTGCACAGGGAGAGGAACAGGCAATTGTAGCAAATATTTGTCATATCTTGAGGATAAACAAATGAGATAAACTTTTTTGAAAGGGAGGGGAGGAATCAATAACGGTCATGCAGCAACAGCAATATCTGTGGCCTCTCCTAGTCAATGCCACACGTGGACCGGAAAGTGATAAAACCTCGTACTCTTTCTGACGCACCCACTCCCTTTCAGCTCCTAGGACGTGTGCTGCAGGAATGCACCTCCTTCAGCAGGTGGGTGTGAAACACCGGTGGGGAAAAGGGCATTTTGGCAGAGAGGGGTGTGAAGGCTTTGCTGACGTGGGCTGCTACTTCAGCAGGAACGGCGACCCTGGTTAACTCAGGACAGAGAGACGAAGGGCTCGCAGTGCCCCTGGGTTACGCGTCCCATTTTGGGCACAGCCTGGCACACGGCAGCCGCCAGCAAGATGCTGGTGCGCTGACCTCAGCGGCTGGAGGGAACAGCCGTGCCCTCATTTCCAAATCTGACATTATCTGTTTGCTACCGAGAGAGCCAAAGGTGACTGAACTCAAGGTTCTCCATCCTATTTTGGTGGACATATATCTAGTATCGAGTACCGCAGTACGACTTCGTGCACGCCTCTATTTTTTATCACATTTTGTATGTTACACTTTGACACAGAATATTAGAGGGTAGGATAACTGTGCAGAAGAGAGGAGGGATTTTCATGGGTAACACAGTATCTGCACATTTTTATTACATTTGTTATATATGTGTATATTCCCTTTAATATGAGGGAGGATGTAGTAAGGTACAGAGAAGAACACAGTAGTTTTCCAGGCAGCATCTTCAAGGGAAGATTTAAAACCAAACCAAACCAAAACTTCTGCACATTTCCCTATGAAGGTCAGCAAGTTCTCTGCTTCAAAGAGTGCAAAATAGTCAACTTTCTCCTCAGTTCCTTCCATGGTGATTTTGTTTCAAAAAACCTGTGAAGCCTCCTATGATATTATGAAGAAATCTCATTGTTTGCTCTCAGGTATGAGTAACTTTCACCCAGAGGTACAGCTGCTTATTTTTGCTACCTTTTTTAATAGAACCTTCAGAAAACTGAAAAAATTGCAAAGGCTCTAGATAGAACTCTGTTTGAGTTAAGATAACCACTTACCATTATCAAAACTTTTTCTTTAGCTTTATGATAATTTGTGAATACCTTATTAAGCAGTTTTTGTGATTCATTCACATATCATAAATTTGGCTCCAAAACTAAAATCATAGTTGATTCATATGTGGAAAGAATTGAGCTCAGTCCTGTGCTTAAAAGCTTAGGAAGGACAAGTCTACCTGGCAATTTGCTCTTAGCTGTGTTGTTTTGGAGGCAGATGATGTTTAAGAACATATAGGTATTTTCTCATGAACAAAATAATGAATGCAAGTTAACTACAGGCGTAGCTCTATTCACGTGGAAGAGATTAGGTACCTTGAGGAGTCGAAAGGCAGTCATCCAGCACGTCCTGCTTTGCTCGTCTTCAGCACACAACAACCTCAGTTCCTTTGTTTCATTTCTCACTCTGTTAGGCTACAAAGTATTAGAAGGAAGTCAGCTATGTTCAGTAGAAATCCAACAGAGTGAAGGCAGGTACAGTATTAGTCTAAGAACTGGCCAGAAAAAGCTCACACCACCCTGAATTAAAGCTCAGGAGAGGCTGAGCATGCTTTTAAAGAAATCACTTTCTCAGCTGGGTCCAGCAAGATAAACATCAGTGTCTGCTTTGAAATACCCTGCAGTTCTGGCAGGTTATAGGAACCAGGTACTCAGGCCATGCTAGAACCAGAACCAAGGCGTTTGGTTGGGGGTTTTTTTGAGAACTGGTGGAAGTTTTATGAGCCCCCATTTTGAGATTAAGAACCCAAATTTCTGTAACTGAAGGTTACTGACGGTCTGCTTCCACCAGTTCAGGATCTGTCCCACAGCTGGTCTCTACTCTCTGAGGCAAACCCATGTTGTCCAGCTCTGGTTTGGCTGCTAGGAAGAACACTGCTTCACTGCTGTCAATAAAACCAGCTCCCAGCCTTATTTTCTTCTCAGAAAATTACATGGAGCTTTGAAACACTTTCCAAACTATCCCTCAGCACAACAGTTTTTAAAATCCTTGAAGGCAAGTGCTTATTCTTATTTCCATTTTCCAAGACAATCATCTTCTTTAAATAAATGCAAACCTCTGGCCCACAATAATGGTACAATTACATCCCATCAGAGCTTGATCCTTTGTTGCTATGTAGTTTTGGTGCTCGCTGTCCAGAGAAATCTTCCTATTCAATTAGAATACTTGGAAAAAAATTTTCATCTGTGAGGTGAACCAAGGCCACCTCACAGGCACACTATGCTTCAGCACTGAGCTGATCTTGCACAGAAATTTCTCAAGCCAAAGGAGCACCAGATAAAGTGTTAAAAGTGTCACATAAAATGATGGCAAGATTCGCAGGACATGCCTGCCAAATGAAAGGCGTTACAGATCAAGTCCTCATGACAGAAATGCTTGCAGAGTTTTACGTACAAATCCCATTTAGCTGGGGGCTAGGGGGACTCTGAGCTACCACCACTGCCTTGAACTTTGGAAGAACGTAATGAGAAGAATTACCTTTATACAAAATCCATACTCCGCAGGTGCATTGTACAACTTCTTGCCTGCTATCAGTGAGAAGATATTGCTGTCTTCTAGGTCAGCCAACAATTGCAAATGTCTTGGCTCCTGGGGAAATAATGTGTTTTATCATAGGTAAGTGTAAGATTTTGGAAGATCTTCCTGCAAGCTCTGCAGTCTCTCAAGACCAACCCCCAACAGAGGGCACAGTATGAACACTGTGCTCCTCTCTCTGGCAGCCTGCAGTGGACACGGCACGTCACCTTTAAAATATCAACCTACTAGCAGAAGGTGCTTTGTACAAGAGGCTGACAAAATACTTATTCACACACATCACATTAAAAATGGCACAGCCTATTACCTTGCTCCAGAGAAATTGGAAAGTTAGATAATATACAGTACTGTTTAAGGTACCATTTAAACTAAATTCATGAACCATGTGATTGGAGAGCATTTCTCTTGCTAACCTTAGCATGACTTCAGTGGCCACAATGATGTTGTCTGGCTAGTTTGGTTTTAATACATAACAAAGCTATATAGCTATTTTCATGCACTGAGAGCCCAGGCCTTGACTGTCATTTGATCATGGCTTGCTTATCCTTTTCTATGTGATAAAAAAAGGGAACACTGTGTGCAGATATTTAAAAACCAGCAAAAAATACTCACCGTAAAAGCAGAAAATGCTTTCACATGCTAGTGCTGTGCAACCTTTTTTTTAATCTTACCTTTGAAGTTCCTTTTGTAGAACAATAAAGTCCTGATCTCCTCAAACACACATACAATTTCTTCCATGATTTCCTACCCAGCTCTTTCACATGCAAGAAACCTTGAATTTCAGGGCAGCTACTGGAATTTAAAAAGTTCTGTTGGAGAGGAAAATGTAAATGAGGATTGTGTCCTATGGATGGATCATAAAATTGTCACTGTATTTGCAGAACAGAGAATCAAATAGCAAATCACTTTGCTGACTTGGGGCGCAGTTTCACATTATCCTTAAACCGACATAGAAGTTTGAACTGATTTACAACCAAAATGGGTATTCCTGCTCCTCCCGTTGTGTCTGCTTGGCTCACTCTCCCTGCCCCTGGCATTTTCCGTTCTCTGTGTCAATACTTAAATCTCCAAAAGGCTAACCATTTCTCTGTATCCCCATTATTCTTGCGCTTGGCCTGAAGGGATACAAAGTAAGCTTATTATTTTTTAAAATAATACCTTGTCACAAAAATTCTGGCAACTAATCTAACTTGGAAACAATGGCCAAAATCCACAACTTTATCCCGAAATTTTAGAATGGAAACAGTCTATTTCAGGGTTTCCCACATTAAAGTCTTATATAGCACATGCACCTGTCCCAAGACAAGAGAGGTATGACAAACAACAGAATATTTAACTGCAAATGAAATGTACACAAGTCAAATAAGTGTCAGCAATTACACTAGACTTCAAGATCCAGAAGTATTTAAGTTCTTGACACAATTAGAGGGATCACATATGGAATCATTTGATTTGCAATACATCAAAGGAAGTATTAACTATGGTTAGCAAATTGATGGATTGCTCCCTTATTACAGTGGGCCAGATTTTTAAACGACAGAGGGCTTGCTCAGTAATTTAAATGCCAAACTAATAAATTCAATAGTAGGAAGAAAAATGCATAAACCTGGTTGGCCCAGATGCCTCTGCAATTCTTGAAGGTTGTGTTCTGGTGTTATTTGGTGGACAATGGCCGCAGGACACAAAACAAAAAATCAGTGCCCTGCATCAGAATTCTTAGCTGCATTAAAACCCAATTTTTTTTCCCAGTGCTCCTCCCCATCTCATCTAACAGAGTGGAAAAGAACAGTCAATTTTCCTGCTATTTGTACTATGAATCCACTTCTCAACTGTGAAAGGGAAAGACCAGAAGGAGAATATACTCTCTCTGTCCAGCTAGATAAACCAAAAGTAAACTAAGATGCAAGCTTTTTCACACATCTGAGCCAGGCTGACCCTAGGGAAAACAGATCCCACTGTTTTTAATGCTATTGTTAAGACTAAAAATACTAGCTCTTAATGCGGTATACGATATTGTGAAATGGTATTTAATATTCTTCTCCCTATTGTGTGTGTAATTAAAAACAGCACACTTGCTCAGTGTTTGAGGTGGCCTCAGATGCAACATGCTTAGTGACTACTAGACTGCAGGGAAGTTTACCTTCAACAAATTACAACTGTCATTGAAATAATTAAAAATGGTTTTGTGTGTTTTTTAAAAGGAAAGGGGTATTTCATATAAATGCTTTAAGGAAGACTGTTTTTTATGGTTAAACAATGAGCCAAAGAGAATGTACCCATCCTCTTTCCCCCACCCTGTGACGCTGTTCACCCCCGTGACTTATGCTTCTCCAGGACTGTACCTAACTGTGCCTTCCCAGAAGCAATCTTGTACCTCACAAGGCTGTCAGGTTCTCCTTTCCCTACTGCTTGAGCTACCCTAGGTTCAAAACTTTTCCATCTTCAAGAACATCTTGCTCTTTTAGGGAGTCACACTGCCCATGTTAACAAGCAAACTCAATTTTCCACTTACACTGCAGGAAAAAAGGGTCCAAGGTGTGAACACCTCTGCTCCTACCAGTCTGTGGCAATGCCTGTTCTCACCAGTTTTGGTTCCCAATTGCAACATCATTGCAAGTGACTTTCATTTTTAATTCCAGAAACTGGTTTGATTTTTGTTTCACTTCCCAGCTGAGAGTGGATGGTGGTATTTTAAATTCTTCTCAGTGAACCTGGAGCCAGTATTTAATGGATTTTGAAGTGGTTACAGGACAGAATGAGTGCATTGGTTCAAAAGTCAGTGGAAACTTCTTGTATTTAAACAGAGATTCAGTGCATATTTGCAAACATGCAAAATGACAGAAGTCAAGCTTAAACCAGTTATTTGTATGTATACTTTCTTCATGTATTTGTGCCTTCTGCTTTTTAATTTGGCTGTTACTTGTGCTACTGTCTTCCAGGCATCATGGTCTTACATTCTTAATATAGTACTCTTTTAATAAACTGTGTTTTAATTTGGCCTCATGAGTTGAATGTCCACCATTTGAGAAAACAGCTAAAGTGAAAAAGATTTAGACCCCAGGGTTTTAGATCGGAGTGCTTCAATTGAGAGGTTTAAGTGAGTTACCAGTCACAGAGGTAGCCCACCCTTCAGCACCATCCTGGGAGGCCAACCAGCTGTGCCACCACCACAGTTCCTTCATGAGCAAGCAAGAAGCTACAGCAACATCAAAACTTCAGTATAAACTCAGTGCATGAGCCACGGCCATGCAGATTGCCCAGCTCTACCAACACATATGCATAAGGTATACATATGTACAATTTGCTGTAACTGCTTGCACTTACTTCTTAGGGAATTATTTTTCTGTATGAAAGAGCAGCTAGTTGGCTGAACCATGGGGAAGTTGGTCCTTATTGTTAATTCTCGCCAGGGTCAAACATGGGACATAAAAAGCAAAAGCAATACCTCTCACCATCTCAAGCCAGTCTTCTAATACACACACACACACTTTTACACTTTCTCCTATGCTATGATGTGGAGTATAGAAGAGTACTTCTGTTTTGCTTTTTTTATAAGGTATATATGGTTTTCTAGAAATGTATCTGCTGAGATGGTTTTAGGAACAACACTAGGTGGCCAAACCAGATACCCACAGAGTAAGCTGAATATTAGGGGGACAAATATGTACGAACATAACTGTGAATACTTTGTGTTTATAACTTACACCTCAATGCCACTGGGTAAGAAGATCTTTGTCAGGTATTTTGAGCTTTCGTACCGTATGCTAACTTACTACACCGATCTTTCTCTGACCAGCTATTTCCAGACCTTTGAATTCGCCCTTCCTTCCTCTCAACCTCTCCCCTCCAGCTTCAAAACTTTCTTTGTCCATATGGGTAACTTACAGTACCTGCAAAAGTTGTGACTGTGGGATACTGCCATTTGTTTGCTGGCACCAGGCAACCATTTGCTCTGGAAAGAAATTCTAGACACAGAAAGAGAAAACAATTGGAAGTCACATTATATTTGAACACTTTTACGTAGAACAAGTGGAATTTTCTTCCAGTCATTAATTTTTTGAAGCTATCACTCTTAAATCAGTTTGGAGATCCCCTGACACAGAAAGTAATACTAGGGCTTTCAAGTGCAGCTCTTCCCCTTCCTTCTGCTCACCAAATGCCCATGCAGACAGAATGTGGATTTTTAAAATTTCTGATATGCAGCATTTCATAAATGCATTTTCCCATCGCTTCCTCTTCTATTGAGGGCTCTTGGGGATCTCTAACAGCCTCTACTTTCTAGGAATGGACAGGATGAGTGGTTCTGTGGTTGGGTACGCAGTGACTCCTTGCTTATTGCATATTCTGTCACCAAATTGCTGGGCTTCCCTCTCTGTCCAGAAAGGCTGTTCAGCAAACTCTCTGTAACTCCACTTGCTGTGTAGAAGATGCAGAGCAGGAGGAATAACCAAGTTTTCTCTACCCTTACAGGGGTAAGCTGGATGCAAATGCACTAGAAGAAGTCTCAGGCAGGGATGCTGCAGGGTCTCCAGTACATACACCTTTACCTTTGATAGCACTCTCTTTCTATCCAAAATACAGTTCTTCAGTGCTGTATCTGCTTGACCCTAAACCTGTTCAGTCCCTCAGAAGGCTCCAAACGAAGTGCCATTCACGGACCTTAATTATGAGAAAGCTCACGTGTGACTGTTGATGCTTCATATGGTTGTTCAACAGCCAGGTTATGCTCAGGGCTTGAAACCCTTCAATCTGTCAAGAGAAAAGCCCTTTGCAAAATCTACCCCTGCATGTTTATATTTCAGGGTAATGTAACAGAGCCCAGTGTTTTTTCTTGTAAGGATAGGTCAGCATACATTCCATGAAATGAAATAACAAAAACTGAACGAGGACACACGTGCAATAATTAGCTCTGTGTCGTATACCCTGCTTCACGTGCTAGATTTGAACAATCTCAAAGCAGACATCTTCCTCCTTTCCCCCATCCCACAAACACAGAAGCAAATATTGTTAAACACACAAACAGGTGCTTCTATGAGCTTTTTGATTTCTGACATCTGGTACAATATCTCATTCGTACTGAATCTTTGCATGACAAAGGTCAGGCAGTTTTCTCACTGTTAAATCGATGACTTGACTTCAGATTTATTCCTCCAGTTCCCCTTTTCATTTTCCATGTTTTAAAATGCCTATATAATTTGGTTCACTGAATTTACTATACGCAGCAATTACATTAAGTCATTCTCCAAGTTTTTAAACATCATATGAAGCATGAAGGCATGCAGAAATGCCTGAAATAAAACAATGACTGATTATAACACGATGAATCACAACAAAAACGTTTCCAGTTTAGAACATATGTCACTCTTCAGGCAATATAAATTTCAGTATTTAGGGCATAAAGAGAAGGGCTGAAGAGGAATCACCCTTCTGCCAGGTAAGTTGCACGGTGCATTATAAGAGCTAACATTTACCAGCCTCCCTTGAGTAGAAACAGTGCCATATGGCAACAGCTAATGCAACGGATAGGGAGCCTTCGCTTTCTTACACCAAAGGAATGATTTATTCTCTGATTGCAGGAGCCTGGGACTGAATGCCAAGCATTCTGGGTTTTACTCCCATGCTCTGTTATCAATTAAAGTATACCACATGAATCCAATGTGCTAGCTCCTGTGATACCAAAATTTCTGTACAACACTCAGATGTTCATAGGTTATCAGATGGGAAGATCAGCAGAAGTGAAAAATTACAAACACTCAATGTACAGAAATGTTTCACACAGTAAGTCAAGGCACAGCCTCTGAAACAAGCACTAGCAGATGACAAAAGTACGTGCAAGCACACTTGTGAGGATGCAGCAACTGTGCATTAAAGCCTGCGAGGAAAGGAATGAATGCATCATCCACAGTAAATTCAGCAATGAGCTTTCCATGTGACCTCATGCATCTTTTTCTTTTGTCACTACAAATGCCTGACTGACCCAAAATCTGTTCTCACCTAAACCACCTCTGGATTATCCTCCTTCAGCTATCTAGGTAAGTCATACCAGCTGACATCGGTTGATGTCAACAGCCTGTTCCAACTGAACCGTTTAGATAAAATGTGAAAAATCATCCCCAAATAAGCAGTTACACCACAAACAGTTTAAAATTACAATGTTCAAAGGATCTTACAAATCCAGAAATAAGTACAGCTATGACATACAATACTTTTCAAGCATGGATATACATGAGGATGTACAGAGGGTGAGTTACTATGATCAGTAAAGAAGGCAGAGCACACTAGTAGAGCATGTATGCAACATACGTAACAACGAACTGGAAATTCCTTTTATGTAGTAAGTGCTTTAGGGGTTACCCAAAGGGGTTTTTTTATTATTACTGTCAGAAACCGAAAGGTTTGGATACTGCATGCCATGTGATCAATTTGCTTCAAATCAAGTGACTTTGAAGATAATGAATAAATTGCACTTCTGATTGTTTTTCTTAAACCAAGAAATATCTCCCTGTCTTGGTCACTCTCCAACATAACAATAGCCATTTTGAAACAAGTATATTTGGTAACTTGAAAACACTTGAGGTTTTTAGGCTGGGAGGACAGTACAAGGAATTTAAACATTGGTTAAAATTTCTTTGGAAAGAATTCTGTTTGTTGATAGTTTTCTTTTTTAATAGATGTTTAAGACATAACAGTGCCCAGCAATGTTACTGCAATCCATCCCTCTGTCTGTGGTGTAAACAACTAAGTAATGAGACTCACCATGGGATTTTTGAAAAATTCGTATTTTGCGTAATTCTTCCTGAACAAAAATTTACTTTCACTTCCCATTGTGGACTCGACTTGAACTATGAGCTCATGATCTTCCAAGCACCTCTCTGTGGAAAAAGAACATGATGTCATCACACAGCCAACCAGCAGAAGCAGCGAGACCAACTTCCAAAGAACAGTAGTAGAACAACCCAGTGTAATTCTGTTACCTTTTAAGAAGTTAACAAAACATATTATAGCTTTCAAACCATACTGCCAGGAGGCATTTAAAGGAACTAGGGTGCAAGCATTACAAAGTTGAATGTTACACGGCAGTGTTCTTCAAAGATTTTGCACATCAGGGCTTCATAAGCACAGACTTTTCAGGAAGAAAAGAACATAAGATTTTTTGTGTGCGGTACCTTAAGTAATACACACAAACCTCTTTCTTCTTTTGGTGCTGTCTCTGTGCTGTGAAACTGGCAAGGTAGACAGATTTAAGGGGAAAAAAGTTGCAGAAGGGCCACTGTTAGGTCTTGAACTATCACAGAAATACAGTGTCCTATTTGATCACACTCTATGAAACCAGTTCATTTCAAGGTGAACTTCAGGCCTTTATTGTAGATGCTAGACAATGGGGCTTATTATGAAAGAGGTCACAGGATCTACTTTACAGGAATACTGACAGAGACAAATGTTTTGTACACATGACAGGGCAATTTTCTGCTCTAGATTTGGTTACAAGGTAACTCCCTATAACCACCACTTCTCTG
>VYZV01000831.1:29940-69854 GCA_013401275.1 Pandion haliaetus | reverse complement strand
AAAAAGAATCTCACAAGAACTGGCATCGCTACTGTGTATCAAGTACCAATGGATAAAAGTATCTGTCCATGTAAGTCTGTATTCCCTCCCCAAATCTTGTGTATGTTTATCTATTGAAAATGGCTACCTCAGATGCCTGAACACTGCCTACGGAAGTTAAAACACTAAAGAGATGTGTGGAAGAGCACTGACATTAGTTTGCACAACAAGAATGTGGTTAGAAAAGGATCATTTTTCACAGGCCCTTAACAGATGATGGAAAAAAATCAGCCCTGCAGCTGCCAGCATCTCTCCAGATAAATAAACTCTGCTGTTTCTTTCAGGAGGAGGAACTGATGAGGAGGTTGGCCATTCAGGCGAATGGCCAACAAAAATTTCCCTCTTAGAAACAAGGCTAGATTTGGTCCTAATAAAACAGCTTGGTAACTCAGGGGAAGGAAAGGATCTTCTCCGTCACAGATCACTGCCTAGTTTAAGGTTTGCATTCCTCTACACAAAGGTGGTAGTCATGTCAGCCGTCACTAGCCACCTCAGTCAAAGCACATCTAGTCTTCACTAATCATTCAAGTTCCCACTGTGGTCAACGGAAAGAGAAAGAGGCACTTCAGTGCAATTTATCATCTTCTATAGTTTTGCTACCCTAAGATAGCATGAACGTACTGGCAAGGTACTCCTCTCTCTCACCACTGACTGGAGATACCCAGACAAGCAACCTAAATGAGAGATTTAATTTTTATATAACCGTAATTCACAGAAATAATTCCTGCCCAAAGGCTGTCTAAAGATGATCATATTTCTTGATACTGTGAAAAACTCCAGTAGTGGTTGCCTAATATTACATATAACAATAAAGAGACCAGAGAATGTAAAAAGGTATTACTTAAGATTTGCTCAGTAGTTGTATTTTTTACTATGGGATAAACTTAAAGGCAAACAGATACAATTCTGTAAAGAAATTTCTGTTCCTGCATGGAGCAACGTAACTTTGGATGGGGAGGAGCAGAGCGCATGCAAAGGTCCTTGATCAGACATGAGTCTAATCAAGCAAAATGTGGAATGCAACACCTTCCAAAAAAGCACTAGCTGTTATTAAGTTGTTTTTAACATGAAGCAAGCAGCTACCTCATGAGGTCTGTAAGCAGAAGGACAGTAAAAGATTGGGACTGTCATGTCTATCTCAAATTAATTTGACAGCAGGGGTCTGATAACCCAATGCTGTGTCGGAGCTTATATACAAGTTGTGCATTAAGTTCAAGCCAACCGCTGATACGAACATTCACGATACCAAGTCAGACACAAAAAGGTGAAGACTACCTCCAGCAAGAAATCCCAGTATCCTCCAAAGTTCGTGATTTTCATCTCTACTTCTTGCAAGCTGAGATTTGAGAAAGGGCTGCCTATAGCTGGGAAAAACAACTATGCTGGATATGCTCATCAGTCTACATGCCACTTTCCAGCAGTGAAAAAAATGCCACTGCTTAGCAAATCATATGAAAAGCATGGCCGCTCCTACTGCTTTTCTGTTGTACGTAAAGACCTCCAAGTTTGTCTTGCATTAATGCACACCTTTCGTAATTCAATGTGTAATCAGTACAGGTACTGAATTCCAGATACTGGTAGTTCAGCTGCAGTATACAACCTAACTTGCAAAGTCAAAGTATTTTGGGGAGGACATACTTATTACGGTCGTAGTGAAAAAGGAGAATTGCTCAGCATAAAGAAATGCTCTTCAGATCTTTCAAAAGATCTGCTAAGTCACTGCAGGAAAACGGGCCTTGCAAGTTTTACACCAACAGAAGTGGGTTTGTACACAAATAATGGAAGTTGTCCTTCCATATCAGGGTCAGAGTTCTACATTGACATGCAAGTCTAAGCCAAGCAATATCAGCTACTATCAACTCAAACTTTAAATACTTTCTCTTAGAAGTATTTAAATACCTTCTCTTAGAAGTATTTCTAATGTATTTCTGGAATTCAGTTTGAAATCTTAGCTAAACACTGTCACACAATTGAAGAGAAAAAATTTAGTTTCTACTTCCCTACTTTACAGATTTCAAAATAGACTAACAAAGCAGTCCACCAAGAAAAGCAACTAATTCCTCTACACTCCATCATCAGTCCTCATACTCAGATATCGCCTCTAAGTTGCACCTCCAGATACTCTGCAGTTATATGTTCAGAAAAGACATAATTGTAGCAGAGATGAACTCAAGTTATATAGAAAGCAGAGGTTGCTGCAAATGCATAATGGAATGCAGTGACTGTGAATCCTGTCTTGCACTACAGGCATTTTTTATATTATTTTTGCTGGAATTTTATTAGGGTCTCCCCTTCCTTAATGGCTGCTGTTTGAATGGAGGGTGATTAGCACTTCCAAGACTCTGGCTTAGAGGAAAAACAAGCTCTTTGTATGCACATCATCCTCAACCATTTTGCTAGACAAGAATCAGTTAACCACCACAGCTTTTACAGCTTGAGAAAGAGGCAAAGAGGAGAAACTGATGTGAGCATGTTTACAGTGCTGTAAAATTTATTTCACCATCTTCAGAACTACTAGATCATTTATTTATTTGCGGGATAAAAGTAACATACAGAAAGCTTTCTATAAAGTTCATTCAGGTCTTTCATTTTAATGGTTATATGTCAATACAGCAGTCTTTCAACTTAGACCCGTTTGGACATCTGTTCGATGGATGAACTGCTAGAGACACTTAAAGCCAGCATCTGCTGCACAAGCAATTTCCCTACTCACATCACGTCCTTGCCCTGCCTCACTTCTTGCAGAATTTCCTGCTATAGTTTAAATCTTAAAGGTTTCTCCTGGACAAAAAGTGACTTCTGGAGATTGCCCAAGTGCTATCCCATGCACATAAGAGAGGGCAAGCAGTAATGAAACCTTACAGACACAGCAGCTAGTGCAACCTTGGGCAGAAAACAAAGTTAATTTATTGTTAGCCAGATCGGCTTGAAGTTCCTCTATATTGCTTGAAGTGTTGCAATTAAGTACTGCCCTAAGCTATGCTTAATTAGCCTGTAAGCAAATGCTCATTTTTAACTTGCATGCAGTGTAACGCAGAACTAAATATTCACTGAGAGCAAAGGGAAATTACACTGAAGGTACATTTGCACAAATATAGCTGGCTGCCTCCTGATTTCCCCTTCTTATTAATATCCTAGAAAATATTAAGAAATGTGTCACGCTGTACAAATGGTTAGAAACAGACATTCCCTATCGCTTGAGCTGCATGTAGTGCTCTCCTGCCCGCCCAGCTGACAAGCACCCTGCTCCCCTTGGAATGACAGCCTCTCTCTGCAGACAGTGAAAGACTTGGATTACCTTTTTCATCTGTGCAGTCAAAAAAAACCCCAAAACCCCACCCCCAAAAAAACAACCAAAAACCCCAACAAGCTAGGATGCAAATCATGATGGATAACTATTCTCAAAGATAAACAAAAAGCATAAACAAAACGTCCACCAAATAGCATTTAAAACATTGTCTGGATCCACATTCAGGAGTAAAACTCAGCCTTGGCACCTCTGTGTGAAGTAGACAAAAAAGGAAATTAATAGTAGATTCTCAAATATATTTAGGACCTTTGAAATGCTACAAGCGGAATGACACAAGCTTCAAGCATAGCAAGGACATTTTTCAGCTGGACATTATTTGAGTCTGCTTATCAGAGGATGCTCATTTGACAAGGCTGTAACACAAGAGGCAAGGCTCAGACTCACTTGGACAAGCTTTACAAAGCTTTGCCAAGCTAGTTTGTTAAAGAAAAAAGTTCAAAGGTCAGCCATGGAAAAAAATCCATAGAACAAACCAGCACATAATGCAGAAAAGTACTTTGAGAATATCAAATACAAGGTTTTATTTGCATGACTAGATGCTGTTATTCCTGTAACGTTAGTTTTCAGTTCTTTGCCTAACAAAGAGGAGGGTGGGTCGTTATATTTAATGTCTATTTCTTTTCAAGCTGCTCCATAAATCCATTACAAGGTGTGTGACAGTATTGCAAGCAATCTTTTGATCTTCTCCTATATATATTCATATATATATACACACACACACACATATATACTTGAAGCACTTAAACATAACACTACTCTGAAGTTTGGGACAACTCAGTAAAGAGAATTCATAAACTGAAGCACAACAGGTATTTTTCAGTGCTAAAACTGTGTCCCTGATACCCGACACTGACCAAAGATCCTGTCTATAGCTTGGTCTACATAACTGAGTACTTGGGGAATGGGAATTGCTGCAAACATCTGTAAAGCTATTTAAAAGGCCTAGAAATACTGTGGTTGGCTCGCTTTCAGTGGATTTTAGTAAGCAATAGGGAAAATAAGTGTGACCAGCAAAAGTATGACACACAAGTTACTTCAGAGTAATTAGCTGCTCTTAACAGTTTGCAGGCAAGGGCAAGCTCAAAAATGGCTCACAGAAGCCCAAGGGCAAATTGTTAAATCAAATCCTGGTGTTTTACTACCAGGATGCTGTTGTTTAGCTTAGAATACTCTTTTCCGTAATGTTTTGCACCTTATTTGTTCTTTAGGGCTTTTTTAAGTACTGTTTTCTTCCTTAGGGATGGCTTGTTCCTATTCTTGTTACCTACTCTGGTAAGGATCGTAGGGAAATGTGATTTTTAAAGGTGAACCTAAAAGGCAAGAGAAGGAACACGTGCAAGGTCACAACAGTGTGGCAGCTAACCTCCCCCCGTGGCTGCAGGGCACAGGCATCACAGCTGGCGCTCGAAGCTGTTTCCTCGAGCTCGGGCCCTCTGTGGCTGCTGAGCACACTTCAGCAAGCCTGATGCCTCCTGTGATGCCGTGGGCCATTTGGCAAGTGCAAGGCGTGGGTGGGCATGATGTTCCTAGATGTCTGGATGGATGACGCGCACTGCTGACGTCGGGTGTGCACAGGGTCAAGCAGTGTCCTCATAGTCCATTTCTAAATATCCCCAAAAAGCAGAGCAGTTAGTTCCTCACTCTGGCCAGACAAGGATCTAGGCAGATAAAAGGGGTGGTTGGAAAGATATGGGTGCTTTAAAGTGCCACCCATCTGGTGAGAAACAAAAGCAGCTTTTAAAGGTCTCTCCCTCTTTTACCCCTTTTCCCCATAAAAACCTGCAGAACAGTTGTTGCTTTGCTGTTAAATTTCACTGGTAGGAAGTCTGCTGAGACAAAGTTGCTTTAGCCATGTTTCCCAGAAACACCCCATGCTCAACATGAGATCTGGCATCCAGGCTCCCAACTGACAGTCAATCCGTTTTGCTTCTGATTGCTATTCATTTCCCCCTCAGCAACAGAAGAAAACCCAAACGCTTATGGCATGAAGCATAACAAAGGTATTTCCAACTCTGTTGCTTCCTAAAATGCATCAGGAGAAACCAGCTCCAGTAATCCTGGCAGCAGCAGGGTCTACCACTGGAGAGAATAGGCAATCCTAATGCCAACAGAGAAACATGACATGTAGCTTTTATCAATCAGTGATGGCTTGCCTTTTAACAAGTCCAGATTAAACTCGCTTTTATGTAAGTTTTGTAAATGATGTTCAGGTTACAGCCAGGCTGAAGCAAAGATTGAAGGTACTTACATTAATTAAACAAAATCACTTTTTAGTACAGTGATTCTGCACTCCTATTAGGAGAAAGAATAATACAGTAAGAATTTGATAGCAATAAGGAGACTATAAATCAAGAGCACAGATAATTGAAACTCATCCCACAATGATTTAATTAACTCAGCGGTATTCCTCTAATGCAAAAATGTTATTAAATTCCAGCTAACATCCCCTCTGTTTAGGAAATGTAACAAAACCATATCTGCAAGCTCTGGAGCAATGCATAAACATCCCATTACCACACCAATGAACTTGCCAGTTCATTCTTCCCCGGTACGTCCAGACACAAACACCACCTAAGTGAAGACAGACATTTCAAACAGATTTCCACTTTAAATGTGGGAACAGTTCACTGTCCAGGTAATCACAGCAAGCCCAAAGAAGCCTTTTTCCTGCTGTGAATGAACAGCATTACTCCTGATACTTAAGCGACCACTGTGCTGATGGTTTGGAAATGAACATACTAAACACTGGCTTTGCCTTCCGTCCCTAGAAGTAGATGCCAGCAAGTGAGCAAAAAATCGGGCGTCTTCCCAGTCCTGCTCTAGGCATGTCTGCAGCACCCACCAGGGGATCACCTGCAGCTCAGCCATAGGTGCCAGCACAGCTCTGCAAGGGCTGTCTCGGCTCACCTCAGAAAGGACCTCGTGGTCAACTCACCTACTGATTGCTGGCAACAACATGGTGCCACGTAGGATACACAGCGGAGGCTCTAACCTACAAGTTGGTGCTTTCTTGCATCTGTCCTACCAGGTAGCAGGGTCCAGAAAGGTTTTTTTATCCAAAATGTCTGAAGTTGAGTGAACTCACACCTTGAGTCCAGACAGCACAGATGGCAAGGAGAGCTGAGACTCCGCATAGCTATTTGCACTATGTTGAGTGACTCCTTAAAGGCTATCAGTATAAAGTTATGACATCTCTGATTAATCTCAAACATTCGCTTATGGTGTAATTACAATCATTCAGTTCTGGTTTGCTTTTTTTTTTTAATTCGCTACTGCACTGATGTTTACACCCAAACCCACTCCTGCTTGCCTCACTAGGCACAGAGAGAATTAGAATTTCTCTCACATTATGTTTTCCCATTTTTCCCTGCACTCCCAGCCTGACAGCTTCTCAATTCTGTCAATTCCTGATCAAAGCATAGAACAGCTAAGTTATATTGCCACTGTGCCATTAGTAAAATATAGCAAGGGTAATGTTGCACAACAAAAACGTGCAAGGGCACGTGTAACTAAGATGCACGTGCAAAAATCTACTAGTGTGAATACGTTAACGCAAAGCTGCTGCAGCATATGCTACAGACTGCTCGGTATTTATACAAGGCAGTCCTAAAGGTTAATTGCAATGGTGTTACTACTGTGAAACAGCTTTTTAAAACAACTGCAAGCATTACTGTGTGGCTGAACACCTGGTAGGGCTACCAGCTCATGTGCAGCAGGGTAGGTTTGGGTCTGGCTGGTCCCGTCCCACGGAGTGTGCCAGACCACCCTTGGCCAGGCAACACGTCTCCCGGCGCACTGCCGCTGGTCCTGACTACGCAGCCCTCCTCCCAGCACACTCCTGCTGCCGGAGCATCGCTTCAGAGCATCGCCTACGGGTAGGGAGCCAAAATGCTCCTGGGAGCAGGGCCAGGTTTGTGTCATTAAAAACAAAAAATCCCAACAAATAACATACTTTTGGGTTTGAGCGTGAGATGCCCTTAGTATTTCCAGTAATTCATGCTGGGACTGTAACTACTGTTCTGGCACTTTCCAAAAGCAAGAATGAAGAGATTCATTTCTTTCTACCACCAAGCTTCTTGCTGTAACAGGCGTGAGGAAGGAGAAACAGCAGCTCTGACCCTATGCTGATCCCAGTCCCGAGCAGACTGCGCATGGGGCTCCAGCTGAAGAGCCTGCGGACCCACCGACCACCCAGCACTAACAGCGCTGAGGGCTGCCTGTCCCTAGCTTAGTCCAGCAGATTTTACTCTTCAGCTATTTGTTACATTTGTTACTCTTCTTCAGTAACGAGAAAATGAGACTTTCAAAACCATGTGAGCTCCCCCTCCCCAATTTCTTCAGGAGTAATGGGACATGTTCGCATGACACAGGGGACAAGATGACAAGTAATGCAATGTCTTTCCTGCACTGTCCATCAAATTTAGCTCATTCAGCTCGGGAAAGTGTTATTTCTCCAAATGACAGAGGGGCACCCAGGGAAGCACAAGGCCTGTTTTCATACAGTTAGATCACAGACCCACAGCGGAGGCCTGATCTTTCCCCATTTTTCCAAACACAATCGCAACTTTCTTAAAAAAAGGCATCTGAGTTAAACACGCCACAGAGCAATCTACATGTGATTTATTTATTTAGCTTAAGAGCTTTGCTTCAAAGAAAGATTTGAGAGAAACAACATGATATGTAGCATGGCAGATACCCATGAAAACCCATATTTTAAAGTTGGGCCAAAGGGAGTGCCTGGGCCTAAGGAATTGTCCAGATTAATCCAGCTACAGGATTTGGCCTGTTTAGAGAAGTGAAATCCTGTTGACTCAAGCTGATGTCAGTACTTCTTTCAAAATGTCTTGTTGCTAGAGGTTATTCGGCTGCAGGATTAAGTACAAAATTTGCTGTCACACCTGCAAAATCTAACAGTACATAATGTTTTCATTATACAGAAGTTTGTATTTTTATACAGCTGCTCCTTCGGAAATCAACATTCTTGTCTTCAAAAGAGCCAATATAAAAGTTTTTTGGGAAGAAAAATATAAAAATGTGCACCATAACATGTAATTAAAATAATTAAAACCAAGAAGTCTCTTTACAGGAGTTGCCTTAAAGGGTAACTAAATCTGGGAAAAAGAATGGCATTAATTCATACCCATTTGTGAATTTAATTCGCTAGAAAAGAGTAAATAATTTTGGTACATCAAACTGCTATTTGGAAGTTGGCCTGGGCTGTATAGAGGGGGGGATGTGAGAAATTTGCCCTATTTTTACAGCTGAAAGCTTCATTGACTCACACAAGATACTTTAGCCTAATATCCTGTGGCATTGCAGTGACCTAGATGTAATTACTGCATGCTTTTTCCCAAATATTTGTACACAACCAGAAATTATAACCTAAGTTACCAACCAGTTCTTAGTTTATACCAGCAACACAAAGATGGACTTCAATTAGCGGTAACCTAGCTGTCTGATGTTTTTAGCAAACTTTTGCACAAATGTTTGGTCTTGGTTTGGTGTAAGTGTCTAAGGAAAATGGAAACCAGAAAAACATATTTATCCTGCTAAGCAAATGATGTTTTAAAAACTTTCAGCCATCCCTTCTCCCAGCCTGCAATCACTGTCCCCATCAGACGTGGGGTGATCTCGTGTTTGTAGGTGTGCATGCATTTTAGAAACAAAGATGTGGGGGAAAGGAAAAAAAAAAAAAATCAAATGGTCTTGCAATGTCCCATGGTGTCATCCAGAAAATGTCCTTCCTGCTTCCACCTTTACCTGCCCTTCCCAGCACAGAAAGTGGGAGCGCTTACATGCTCACAGGGGTCTGCTGAAGTTTCTCCCGGCTCGCAGTCGGGCTCCGTGGTGAGAGGCAGACAGGTGGTACTTAGAGGACAGAGAGGCACACGATGAAGGAGGAAATGTTTAGGCATGCACTGATCAGATCAGGTAGCTCGCCTCCCGTCAGCCTCCTCCTGCCCAAGCTCATGGACAATGCTTCTCTTGACTCAACTTAAGAGCTTTTTGGCAGCTACTGCTTGAAGAGTCATGCTTTCTCCAAACACAAGACCTCTGTGGTGTCTCGCGCACCACAGCAGCAGCTGAAGTAGCTACTGACTCAACAGCACAGCTAGTTGGTACTTCTTGCCCAGGTACTCACCACCTGGTTGACTACATTACTCAAACTTCAGTGGTGCAAATTTTTACAGAACCACATGCCGTTCACTATCAACAGGTTGACATCTAACATTTTTCAGTGTAAAACTTAGTTCAAAGTGGGCTGTTTCCACCTGCAGAACTGCTGAACTGCCAAGGAGCATATATCTGTTTAATTACAAGTAATTTCTTAACCTCTACTGCCAGATGTGTTTGGTCACACAACTGTATTAGCCCAGACCCCACCACTGTGGAGGTTGCTCAGTGCAGGATAGCCTTTGAAACAGAACCTAAAGGTTCACAGTTACTTATCTTTTAAGTCTTTTACTACCAACTTATGTGTCAGGTACTCAACCTGCCTATGTGCTAAAAAAAAGAAAGAAAGCATCTACAAAATCTTTTAATTTAGGCTTTTTTCTAAACCAGAGAAGATTATCCAGAGTCAAATTAAAAAAACCCAAATTGCAATAATTTCAGTAAGCCTAACAGTCCGGTTTTCCTCCCAGACTGATATATTGATGCTCCCATTAAATGACTATCCCATTTGCCTACACATGCTTTTAGTTTGTGCTAGTACAGAAGACCCGTTAGTTCTCACTGTTCTCTGTCTTCTGGGGAGCAGCTGCAGTATGCTCCTGCAGCCATCAGCTTTAAAAGCAGTATTCAGTGCCCGATTGGCAGCAGAGCTAGCGGTGGCATACTGCTTCCTGCTGTGGAGAAATCGGTACCATTACCCAACAGATCTCAGAAGATACATTAGAAAAAGAAATTATTCCTGATATGTGCACTTTTTTGAGTCAGATAAAGAAAATGCTTCATCATCATGAGAAAACAAAAAAAATCTATCATAAAAAAGTAAAAAAGGTTTATTACAGCTAATTTTCATCGCTTTATGGCTTTTACCTTTCTTTGCTGAGCCAAGAAAGAGTATGAAACAAATGCAGAGCAGTGCATAAGTAATGTTGCGAACTGCTTATTAAAAAAAGCAGTGGCAACTGCATGAAAAAAACTAAGGAAAAGGATCAGAAGCGTCTTAACAAGAAATGTTTGTCTTAAGCTCCAGCTACATGAATTAAATTTTGCATATGAGAAAAGACAACATCTATTTTTTCAGCTGCAAATATATTTCAAGCTTTATGACCTGAAAGCTCCTTTACTCACTCTTTCATTCACACATGCATCTTTTTCCTATAGGGAACAATATAACGGAAAGAAGTTTTAATTTAGTAAAACTTGAAGAAGCTGGCATTTCTTTATGCCCAAGGCTTGGCAATATGCCATGAGACCCTTCTGTGTTTAACATGACTGGTTCTTTAAATTCCTCTTGCATAACCACTACCAGGTTTTGTCATGGCAGAGTTGTATTTTAAAATTATTAAAAAATATGACTGAGCTGTTCCATGAGAAACAATACTAACGACATTTCGTTTCTTAAGAAGTCATATCAGCCATCCCAGCTTCATACAGTCAGCAAACGAAATAGCTGCTCCTTTCTGAAATCCCCTAAGACTACATTAACCTGGGTCCCTCTCAAGTCCCCGAGACACCAGCCGACCAAAGGCAATGTTTCCTCCGTGCCACGCGTGTGCTGTGATGCCCTGTGTGATCAGAGCTGCAGCACTGCCAGCTGGAACTGCTATTTGCCTATTTACCTGCAAATGCTCGAGAGCTGCGAAGAGAATTACTTTTCACTAACACCTCATATATCCCGTGTAATCAGAATGGCTCATTCCAATCTCCAGTGTAATCCTTGTTTACAATCCGCAAGCAGAGAACCTGAACCTTAAGCATCATTATGTTTAACCGTGGTTTGCATTTTACGCTGTATTTATATTTTTGTTAAAACACAGCTCATTTTCGCTAACTGCCAGCCATTAAAATGTGCTGTTGCAGTCCTTTAACTAAGCTCATCATCACTTAATTTTGTTAACCAGTAGTTTATATTGTATCTATGGACATTTATCTAAGCAAGAGCATGTCCTAGAATAATTTACTCAAATTCCCAAACTTTGCATTTTTTTAATGGGATGAAGTCAGAAAAATGTATAACATCTAAGTTACTCATTTTTAACTCATGATGTTTAGCAGACTCTATTGAAGGGAACTAGAAGTGGATTAAACACAACTAACATCCTATGAGGAGGCTGAACAGGCAGATTATTTTGTTATCCAACAACACTCCATGTTTAAAATTGAGGTATTAAAAATAAAGTTTTCTTCCTTCATGAAGAAACTGAACCTACTCTTTTTTTTCTTATTTTTTTCCATCAATACTTTAGAACTAGAGTGGTTTCTTTCAATTCTGTTCCTCTATTCCTTCATTAAAAAGAGGAAAATAACTCATTAGGGAGGAAAATAACACTTTCCTATCCTTCCCTCACCCCAAGCCAGTGTTTCTCATCCACCTCCAATCAGTCGATAAACTAAAATGAACAGTATATCTGCACCTACAGGAGCAGCCACTACTGTCCAACATGCTTTACCTCCTCATCTCGTACCCTAAAAGATTTTACCACTGTAATGGATTGTCTTTGATTAAAAACTTCAGCAGCGAGCATATCTATGCAATATAAATGTTTATTTCATTTTAGGCTTTCAAAAGACTTGTCAAAATTTTCCATTTTAAAATTAGGCAGATTAATTTTAAAAAAAAAATTATAAAGTTATATTTAGGAAAAAAAATCTACTTTTATTTTGTCTTTATAGCCATCTTCTTACTTACATTAAAAGATTCTTTACTTTTATATTTATGTGCCATTCAACCACTAGTTTTGAAATTCCATCGAAAACTGACACACAGATCACTTAGGGTTCTTAAGGCTTTACAGAGCAATCTTGAGGGTGGCTTGGTCAATTTTAGTAGAACAAAAGCTAAAAGCCAAAGAATCCCTGAAACTGGGGAATATTTGGTAAGGTAAACACAGGTTCATCAGCAACTTCAGTTTTGTCTCAGAAAGGCAGCTATGCTGGTGTCCTGTTGGCAAGTGCCAGGAGGCAGAACTGCCCCTTGTTTTGTCTCCCCAGGGTCAGATGAGCACTGCCCTGGCAAAACAGCCTCTCCGCTTAGCTGGTACCCAGGCCTCTCTGATGAGGTCCTGCTAAATTCCCAACAGGATGACTCTATTTTTTTCCTAGGGCATTATTTGGTTATCTGTCCTGTACATATAAGAAATACAGTAAAACCAATGAAGATGCATTGTGTCTTTCAAGAAAGCAGACAGCCGTTTATGGTGATGTAAAGCAATACAGAAGATGCGAGGGTGTACATTAGGGTCTACTGCTTGTAGCTGAACTGTCCACCCAAACTCTTTTATCAGTCAGAGCAGATGTAGGAGCTACTTACAAACTGAGCAGTGACACAGAACATCATCGTGTTTTTGGGTACTGAAGCACAGAACTGTTCTAAGCCAACAGTCAGTAAGAGCAACCTATCTTTCCATCCCCATGCAAGTCAGCACAGTTTACAAAGTACAGGTTTTTTGAGCCCAGCTTTATTCTTTCACCATGCTCAAGGACTGATACAAAACAAGATGGTTGTTTCTCAGAGAGTGGAATACAACAGAAAAGAAAAACTTTGCAGTGTCACTGAGGTTATCACTCTGGACCCCATGAGAGCTCGGTCTGTGCTATCTTCACTGCCAAGAACCCAGAGAGCCACCCAGCTTTCCATGGGACAGTGCTCCCCGTAAGTCCCTATTACAAGGAGTTCCACCTAGTTACATGCTCTAAGAACATTATTTTGCTTTTTGAGCAGCTTCATGAAAATCAGCAAAATAAAGCAGCACCATGTCCTTAAAGAAAACAGCTGTTCAGTGTCTTTGTGGCACCTAGAATATGCAGTATAACGCACACAGATCCCCTTCCAAATCTAAGCTAATTAAGTTGACTTCTGAATTATTAAGTCATTACCTTGGATAACAAAATCCGAAAGACATTAGCCATTACTGCTTCATTCACAACGTGCACGTATCTGAAAGAGACTTGCTTTATTTTTACACTCCATTCTTAAAAGCCTTTTAAAAAGGTCTGAAGCCTGTCTGAAGACACTCTCTCGGCCAGTGCTGTCCTACTCACAGACAAAGCCTACAAGTGTTTCTACTTATCTTGAAACTTTCTTTCTGTATTCGCAATGAAATAGTCCACTGCCGGTTTGAACGCAAATGGACGACCCAAAGCTTCGTCCCATACTCACATGCTTACTAGCAGGTTGACTCTGAGGTAAAGATCCAGGGGCCAGCACTGGAGAGCTTGCGGGGCTACAAAGTTCTGGGAAGGGATTTGGGATGGCCGGCAAAGATGATGTTCTGAATTGCTGTTCTTCTTCTTGAAGACGCCTATAAACACAGAAGCACTAAGCATTAAGAGGAGCAAACTGGCCTTACTAGACCTGGATTTCCTGCCCCACCATTTGTGATAATGATACTAAAGAAAAGGAACCAAACCCACTCTTTTTCTAAGCAACTATTATACAGTTACAGCAACTGCAAGCACAAAGTAGGTAACTGCATGTGAAAAATGACCAGTCAGGCATTTATGCTTGTTTTGTTGCTTGTAACTTGATTACTTGAGTGAGTAACTGAGGTAACTGTGCACACAAAATATATAGAAATATCTGTCTGTACTCGCTGTTGTAAGCACTAGCTTACAAGCTTAAGCTCTGTGCCCCAGAAAGTCAATTAAGCTCTTCCAAACCAATGTGAAAGAGGACAACGCAATGGCAGTCACTTGGAGCCAAATTCCACACGGATCTGTACATGAAGGCGTACCCCTGTGAAGTCTCTGAGACTGACTTTACCCCTGTAAAGCTGAGACTGAAACCAATACTGTCACCTCATTACCATACCAGATTCCATCTCCAAGCAACTCAGCATTTCCTGGAGAAATGGAAATGCAAAGACTCAGCTTGAGCAATAAACTGCAATTACATCCTCCCACCTTATGCTAGTTGAACAGTTACTATTCAGACAAATTTGCATCTCCTGAGATACGCCTCATGAGTCTACACAGGATCAACAGGGTTTCGAGTTCCAGTTTACAAAGCACCTGTACTGCCCACATCAACAAAAGGAAAACTAAAGCCTACCAGTTGCCACAAAAAAGCTTGAAAAGATGCAAGACCTATTCACGACCACACAGACTGCTTTAGGCTTCCCTACTGCTAGGGCACTTCCACTGGAGATGTACTAGGTGACTCTGAAGCAGGCTGGCCTGAAACGCCTTTGCAGAAGGCACCATCTAGTGGCAATCATGGAAGTTTCCAGAGACACTCAACCAACTCCTGGATTTGAAATGCAAATCATTAAAACTCAATTTGCTCTCATTTTTTCCCGTGCCTTCAGCACGCAGAGCCTTCTTAAGAGAGCTGTCTGGGAGACAACTGCTGGGTTTGCCTCTGGCAGCGAGTCCCACTCTGGGCACACTCGCTGTCTCTGCCTGTACCAGAACCCAGGGGCTGATAAAATAACTACTGGGAAATCTGCTCCGCAGGTAACTCTACCCTGCAATTTAGTTGCCTTGGTGTTCCACGAATGAGCCTTACAGATTTGGGGTTTTGCTATAAATAGCAGGTTCTAACCATAACTATGAGCCATGGAAACAACTACTTGACCTGTTTGATTTTTTTTGTGCTACCCGGGTACTTCCCTTTTGTACTTCCCTACAGCATAGGGTAAAGGACGGTGCCAGATGTCTTCAGCCCAGTAGACTCGTTGTACCAGCAGCGGTGTAATAGTGCTCTGTATTGCAAGTTTTTGACTGATCTCCATTATAAGAAGTGGAACTACAGACTCAACAGAATTAGAAAGGTATGGTTTTCTTAAAATAAGAATTTTTTCTTATTGCAAGAATAATAACAATTGCTGCAGTGCATCATTTACTTCATGACTGATACACACAGAAAACTGTGCTCTTAAGAGAATTACCAGAGTCAACCATTCTATTCTGGCTGCAAAAAAGACACAGCCATCCCCCTCTATGGGAAAGGGGTCTAGATAACCCGGAATGAAAGTTTCACCATTATTTTCTTTGATGATAAACACACAACGTTCTTGTGCATATGGAAATACAGAGTTCAGAAAGGCACAGTGTTCTCCAAAAAGAGTTGCTAAGTTTTGAAATGCCAAAAATAGTTTAAATGAAGTGTTTTGACTGAGGTATTTACAAAACATTGACAGTTATGGTACTCTAGAGAGTGCATTTTCTTGTACAGCCCTATTCAAAATTAAACATGAAATACTTGTAAAAATGATTGCATCATTAGCTGACTTGGTTGTATTGCAGTTACTGCATACTATCCATTCACATAGGAAAGCTGCCTGTCTTAAGAATACCATTCCTATAGGAAATACATCAGCGTAAAGAATCAGGAGCAATCCTTTCCACATCTGGGATTTTTCTTTTATTATTATTATTATTATTTCTCACTTCTTTTGGAGAAGTCACTGTTAACTACAAGGAAAGGAAAACTCCAAATCTCTCAGATTCAGGCAATTTACCAGGCTGACAGGAGCTCCTTTCCTCCTGCTGGCCAAAAGGAAGATTTTAAGAACCTCAGCAACACCTATACTCTCCCATCACCACCAAGAACATTCCACTTTAAGCTTGAATTCAAGCCCCCATCCTGAGAACGGTGAGACAACTTAAACACTTCTTTTTTTTGTAATGACTCACATAATGCACTCAAGTGAAAGAGCTGGAAGTGCTCTAGGAAGAACAGTTAAATAACTATGACATGCTCCTTTTTTTTTTGTTTGTCTTGGACTGTTCAGGAAACCTCCACAAAGAGGGATTTTTTTGTATATCAAAACTAGCTGAATGCACCCTCATCTACCTATATGATCTCTTATGTTTTATAAAACCAAGAAGCTGTCAGTAGGCACCATACCTGAGAGAACAGTTTTTAACAGTTTGGAAATAAATCCAAATATGGACATCATTTCTGCAAATTGGTACCAATGATACACTTCTACATGTCTGCTACTACAGGTACATCAAACATTGATTTAAAAAAATGGTGAAAATTTGAAATTTTTGCATTTTACAAAACACAAGGAAAATATGTGTCCTTCACCTACCTGGTACATCTTCTTACCTACGCAAAAGTCCAGTCTCACACTACTAGGCTCCTACCGAAGTCGCTCTCCTATTTTAAAATGTAGTTCTTCTGAAGCTAGTTCAAGACAACTTTAACAAGAAGCAGGCAAGTCCCTTGTTCCTACCTGACTGCCATAATGCGCACTGGCTGAGACCGCTGCACCTTCTGCCTTGGAGACATGGGCTGCAGTGCACCAGATCCTGAGGACGGCAACTGACTGCGGTTGAGCTGACCATTTTGAAGGAGCGGAGTGGTTTCCGACTGCATACTGCATGTAGAGTATAAACTTTCAAATGAGGAATTCATATCGTTTACCAAAGCTTCTAGGTCCACATCGTCATCTGAAAGACAAAATAAAAGCAGCGTAACTCATCTGGAAGTCCCAGGTAAAAGAAGTCTGGAAAGACCAAAGACTAAGCGTCAGTAAAGTTATCACATAATTTTATAGTTGTATTTTTACAGTACAAATTTTTGTAGCCGAAATTTATTGATTTTAGAGCAGAAAAACGCAGCTAATAATAGCCAGCAGTGGACATCTGTTTTGTCTTCTTGGCAAAAAGCTACTGACACAGAATGAAATTCTTCTACTACTATATACATACATATATACACACACACATACAACCAAAATTTGGTGGGATTTTTAATAATGCCGATGCTAATGTGAAGCACCACTTCACTTACTGATAAACTCACATACATTTCAAAAGTATAGCACTTACAAATACCTCAGTTCAGCTTGTCAATGTATCAAGTTCAGACTGTCAAACACTGTAATAAACACTTTGCAAGATCCAGTAATTTAGAAGGAAAAAAACCCCAAGACAGTCTTGCAGTCAAGTCAGTAGGTGAAAGACAGAGTCCTCTGCTGTACATGTCAAAAAGTGATCATTATAGTTTGTTAAAAATCCCATCTGTATTTCTGTGTATTTTTGTGATGTGGTATTTTGAAGGGCAATGCAAGCTTTTAACTGTCACTCCAAGGACTTTGTAAAAAGATCTGTACCCTTGCTCTTGCAATGTGATAGAGACACCCCTGCCTTAAAGAGCTCAAAGTATATATCAACAAGGGATGTGGTAGGGGTGGCTGGAGGAACATCAGTCCCTAAAAAGTGCACCAACCTTTCTATATACACCACCTTACCTCACAGTAAGTAACTTGTGCTCATTCGTTCCTCCTTAACGATCATAATTACTCTGCGAGCCAACAAAACTCTGCAGGCCCTTTGCACTAACCACTCTCTGAACTCCTATTGCAGAGTACTCTAATTGCTCCCTAGCCACAAGTTACGTCACTCGCTATCAAGAGTTCAGCAGACTGACGAACACACACATTGATATCTGCTTCTGCTTACTGCACAGCCACTGCTTCAACAGCTACTTCAGACCAAACACAACTTTGTGCATCCAAAAATGTGCCCTTATCTTCCAGCTGTACCAATTGGCCTGGTAAAATATTCCATTGCTGCCTGCAAACATTGAATCTCGCAAAACTCTTCATGACATGGATGGAAAGCAGAGCCAAGCAATGGAGCTAGCAAACATTTACACAGTGCTATGCAGCTGAAGTACGCTTTTCACCCCAAATATTTTCTGATACCATTCTTTTGCCATGTTTTCTAGGTAAATGAACCACCAGGAGCAGCTATTCAGCTTGCAACCAATTACCATACATCCTTTGAGAGACCATAAACAATTCTGTACCAATATTACTTTTCTGAAGGATATAATCCAAAACAGCACCACTCAATTTCTGTCCAACAACAACAGGCCTCAATAACCGTAACGGGATCTGAACATGGCATTTACATGGCAATTGTTTTGGATGCTGATGACCCCGTTTCTCAGTGTTGGATGAACCAAAGATCTGCTCAGAATTAAATAGGTGCTGGCCATGTACCTACGTCTGGGCTCTGTTTAATGACTTGAAATACTATGTTCCTCACTGAAAGTTGGTAGGCCCTTTACTAATGTAAAAGCCACTTAGCCTTCACTGAAAACATACTCATAGAATTTCTAGGTTTGAACGTGTGTTAAACAAACAAACAACCCACTAACAGGTTTCTTCCTTTCATTTCTTTATGGTTATTTCCCTCAGTCTCTGTACTTAACAGCCACTACCCTACTACTAAGACTCACCTTCACTAAGCTACACCATCTTCTCTATCAGCTAGTTCATGCATTTTCAATAATCTAGACTTTGCTTTTCTTGGACAAAGTCTACAATAATTTTCCTGCTATTTTTAGGGATCTTGAGACAGAGTTGCAATTTAAATTTCAATTCCATCCTCCAGATTCTTATCCTGTTTGGAGAGGACATATCAAAAACGCTTCTTGAGCAATCACAAGGGAACCACAGCAGCAGGAATATAAAGAGGGAGAGGCTGAATTACAAGGCTTTTGAATTTTATCATTCATCTGAAGTACCAGAAGACTAAGCTGTAGGGTGTCAGATGGCTGTCGAGTAAAAGCTTAAGGCTTGGGTGAAGGAGACATAAAAGACAATCCCTGGCCACCGAGTCAGGGAGTAAATTACAGCAACTAACAGCAATTGTTTAGCAGGGTGAAAAGCAGAAAGGGAAGAAAGTCAAGGCATATATTCTGCGGAAGTCTGTACAGCTTAGTCCCCGAGGGTGCTAATTTATTAAGAACTTAGACAAAGCTATTAGTGTGCAAGATCATTACGTTTTCAGATGATTGTAACATGGAAGGAATGATTAAGAGTCAGCTCAAGCTATCCCTGAATAATCAAATAGGCACAAAGGTGTAATATGAAGTCTAATATGCATAAAATGAGGCACTTCATGCAAAATACTAAGCAAACCAAGTACAGAGTTTTAAGCATTGAATTACCATTAGCAGGCTTTTAAGCATATCAATTACACACCTAAATTCAATTTCCAAAAAGACAGGCACTGACAAGGTGCAATAATATGTTGCACTAAAGTCCAGAATCTGGTTTCACTCCTCTGTCAGCTCCTTTTCCCCGTGGGTGCAGCACTGCTAATAATAGCCCTGTCTTGCTACAAAACTTTTGCAGGAGCGCAGATCCTTAAGCTTTTTGAAGACAAAGCATGCAATCTTGAATTTCATACAATTTCATCTTTATACAATAGCATTTACTACTAAATACCATTATGTTTTGGAGAGATTTCAGCATGTTGCAATAGGAAACCTCACTGCTGTAGCCTACCTCAGAAGTGCCAGCAGATGTCTCAGCCTGCCAAGTAATCCAGTATGTTACTTGAGATGGCTCTCTAGAGAGCTTAACTAAATAAAAATTAAATAAACCATCCATGGGATGTCTAAGCCACTTTAACCATTTGCAGGTATACTATTCAGAAGGATATTTCATATACCGTGCAATCTCTCAAAGTATCTTTCTTTACCAACCAGCAAGATCCAGCCTCTATCAAGACCATTGTACATAGAGGAAAAAAAAGCTGACAAAACTGATTTTGAGAAGGCTTGCTAGTTAAAAGCAATCCTCTTAAGTATGCGCACACAAATTTTGCGACTGACCTGGAAGAAATCACCTTTGCAGGTTATAGCAAGCAGAGTTGCTGAGGAGCCTCCAGCTCTCCAACTATCTTGCAGACATATGCTTCCAGGGATACAAAGGCTATTTTCCGTAATCTGCATTGAATTCTGCTGTGAGATCAAGGAGTATGAAAGTGGGTATTTGAGGTCTGTTTTTTTTCTCTCTCAATTGAACAACATAGAGGCTAGCTTATCACTTCCATGCACAAACATGCAAGCAGCCTTTTGCTTTTGAAAGTCATTTTTAAAGGAAAACACTGGCAAATCCTAGCTCTGACATACTTCTGGTGGTCGATAGGGTACTGGCAGTTTTATAGACTTCTTATACCATAAGAAAATACTTGGTATGTCTGCGAGCAATGTTCTTTCCCAAACTAGAACCAAAGTGCACACACTGGCAGCTGTCTGAACTTAATTTTACTTCTCTGCCCACAACTTGTTAAACTTTGGCTTTGTTCACAAACCAGCTCCACTGGATGTTGCAAGTAATATTTTTGGTAAAGTAAATAATGATTTCAATTACAAGAAAAAATATAAAAGTTCAATTCAAGGAAAGTAGAAAACTTTGTTATAAAACATCTATTGAGCCAGTGAGCTAAGCTATCACATTCCACAAAAACAAAAGCACTTTGAATATCATTTGAAAGTTTTCAAGCATACCATAAGGAGGGATCTTAACCCCTAAATTAGGCCTGAGCAAACTTTAATCTGTGCTTAACCATGTCCCCCACTTGTCTTTCTGCTTCTAGCCCTTCTCTATCCCCTAGATCCTAATTTATTTACTTATTTGCATTGTTGCTGGCCTTCATGTGTCAAGCTCAGCTAACAGGACTAAGCAGAATCACGCGTATTCTGAAGTGACGTAAAGCTGAGACCAGCCCTCCTCAGCTTCATCCGTGCCAACCTCCCAAAGAAAGTAGGTGCTTCCATGGCTCTCAAGGGGCTCACTGCACTGCAGAAATTCTGTTTACTGAAAAAAAGCTGAACATGGAAAGAATCGCAGCTTTGGGCTACAGACCAGGACACATTTCATGTCTCTAAATGGCAGCCCAGCAAACACCCTTCTCTTTTACATATGGTCTGCAGTTCATAGGGAATACTATGAAAAACATCACGGGACCTGAGCGAGCTGTGATTTAAGAGGCTTTTGAAACTGTACACATACATAAATAATTTCCTTCTTGTTTGCTTATTTCAGAATTTAATTATCCAGCATTATCCCTTGTATCAGTTCACAGAGAAGACTGCTGCAAGTGCTACTCGGATGCTACTAGGAATTCAGAAGAAAATTTATAAAAAGACTATACCACTTTTCTGTCACCATGGAAGTAAGTCTGATACTATATGAATTCTAACAGCATGTATATAAACAAGTGTTTGATATTACAGTAAGGCAGCTGTTGATTGATCACCTATTCCTATTTGACAGCCTAACTCCAGAAATCGGTTCCCCAAAATGAGTTTCAGTGCAGCATGCTCAGGATCCAGCTTGACAAAGCAAAGAAGCTAAGATATAGCTAATGTAAGATTTCACTCAAGTTTAGCTCAGTAGAGGATGATATCAAAGTGGTCAGCAGGCTCTCCTGCACACGTTAATTAACCCTCAAGGAGACAGATGGGAACAGTGAACGAAAAGGCATGTACAGTTGCATATACCCTAGCATGCTGCATTGATGATGCAGTGAAACACTATGTAAATCATAGGTGATACAGGGAAAAATACATTAACATTAAAACAAACAGAAGGACTTGACCAGAATTTAAAAGGGAAAAAGGAACATCTAAAATACTTGTGCTATCCCTCTCAACATCCTGTTTCAAATCTCCTAAAATGGCATGTAAGTTATTCTGATTCATATTGGTGATGCAAGTATGTTTGGCAAGCTTTTTGGTATTGTGGAAATCTCATGTTTTATGATCAAAAATGCAGGTAAGGATTACAACAGTGAGATGTGCATACAAACTCCTTTTACAAGGTAACTGCTTATTAAGGGGATGCCTTGCACAAGAGCACTGCAGCACGTCCCTCCAGTGCTGTCTCCAAATGCTGTTTTGTTAGGATTTTTCAGAAATTCTAACCACTAAAACTTTTTGAAAACATACCATTGGTGACAACACACAGTTGTAATGATGCACAAATAAGTCCCCTCTAAGTAACACTCGCAGTCCTGTTGCTTTCTCCCTCTGAGCCTGTAACTACATTTGCTGTTTACACAAATGTCTCGCCTCCCTCCAAACCCTGTTTCAGCTTCCACTATCACCACAGGCAGCAGTTGCCTATTAGGACTTGCAATTCTTGTACACTGAAACAGTTACTTACAGCCCCCCTACGGTTGCATGCATTTAGTACTTGGCACCTTCTACACCTCTGAGAGACACATGCATCAGAAGCTGGATGATAATAAGCAGATTTCTTACAATTTTTTAAAAACCCCACAGTGACCCCTCCAGCTATGCTGCAGCTGAATGACACCCTCCAGTTCCCAATACCAGCTCCAGTTCTATGCAATCTCTCCCCTCCTACATTATTAAAAATTACATACAGATGGTAGTTTTGCACAAGAAGCAAAAAGACAATATAAAAAACATTTGCAAACCCTATGCTTTTACACTGTTCTCCAGGTCCGCTGCTGGACTCAATTATAAAAATATCAAGAGCGCCTTGATTGAACGTTAGAAGCTTAGAGGGTTTTTTTGTTCATTTCGAGGGAAGGCACAAACCCACCTTTGTTTCCCAGAGACATCACCAACTCCAGAGTGGTCGTAGTCTGAATTAAAAATGACAAGCCTGAACCCCATACTCCAGAATTTTATGTACCCTGTAAGTCCCGTTACGGGACTCTGAAGAATCCTTTCCTTTATTACTTTCTTACTTTCTGATGTTCATCAGCTTAAGTGAAATCCTCTGCTTTGTACTGTAACTATGGTTGCTGGCCTACAAAACATCACATCAGTGTATATACAGCTTCCAAAATGCTAAATGGACCATGCTGTGGAAAGAAGCAGCAGCAGAGATGTTGGTTGGTAAAAGAGCATGAAATTGAGACAGGTATCAATGCTCTTTGCGTGCACTGAAATGACACACAGAGAAGTCAACAGCAAACTTGTAACTGCTGCAGTATTCTCTGGGTATTTTTAAATCCCACATGCATCTCTTCCCATTTCTGTCAGGCTGGGATGGCTTAACACCAAATATATGTACATTAATTACAGGTGCTGGACTGAATTCACTTTACAAACACCTCTTTACTAAAGGTTCATGGTTGGACTCCAGAAACATTCTTAAAATACACCTGATAGATTTCTTGAAATAGAAGACACAAACTGAAATGAACAAAATTAATGTTGCTAGGTGACAACTATAGCAATAAGCTACAGATGAAAGGTGTTAAGTCAAAAGATCAAAGCATTAGCAAGTAACAGGAGCAAGTGGCTACAGGTGCCCTACAGCAGGAAGGCATGAAGTTGTACCCTCAGACTAGTCCTTACCACCTAAAACAAGTTTCAGGAATTCGGATGGGAAAAAAAAAAAAAAAAAAAAAAAAGGTTAAAAAGGAAAATTCAGTTCTTATTCAGTTCTTGTCCAGTTCACACACCTAACACTGGATATCACAAAGATGATAAAAGTAAGTACAGATGTAAGATGATAAAAGATGATAAAAGCTAGGCATTTGGGGGGAGGGGAGTGGATAAGGAGGGTTGGTTTGTTTAATTCCAGAGACAAACTAAGGTAAAGCACGTCTCTGACAAAGATTTGAACTGTTTTGCCCTTTGATGAGGCTGCAATTATTCAGACAACATTCAGAAACACGTCCCAGCATGCATGTTCCCATTTCTAACCCAAGAACTGTACACCTTGTTCCTTTTGTGGAGTGGACAGACGTTGCTTGCCTCAACAGACGATTGCTGTAGGTGGGTATCACCATCCCTGAGCCCTCACTTGACTGTAAGGCACATGCAGGTGTTGAAGCACTAATGGCATCGCTATGAGAAAGGGGGTTGAAACCCAAGGAAAACGTCTAATAAAACATCTAGAATGATTATGCATATATGTACCAGCTTTATTACAACTATAAAAGATAAAATATGTAAGCTATGGCCAGTCCCCTTTCCAGACTGCCATATCCCATTTACAGAACACAGAGTGGGTTTCAATCTTCCCAATACCCATTTTCTAGCAGGAAATTTACAGCTTTAAAAAAAAAAAAAAAAGGTAGGAAAAAAGCATACATTCCTAAAAGAAGCATCAGTTTAAAGTTTGAACCTAAAGTCACATAGGACACCAGCTGATCCCGTATGACTGCACAGATTGTGGGACTGGCCAGCTCCCGTTGGGAAGCACACCACGCACCCTTGTCCAGCCACCACTGGCGGCGGAGCTCCTGATAACAGCAATTACCCGCAACTGCCAGCCTTTCAAATCCCTTTTTGCAGGCCAGTGCTTGCTGAACCACTGCTGTATATTAAATACTGAGTGAACAGATCGCTTGAAGCAGAATCCGAGTTTAAGTAGACCTCTGGGAAATTGTCGTTCCTGAGTTGATTACAAAATCCAGTCAGAAGATTCATTTTCAAGAAAACGGTAACTAACATCTGCAGCAACCTTCTATGAACATTAGGTTCAGTGGTTTCCCTGTACCATTTTCTCATGTCACCTACTTTTAGCTCTTTAGTTTAAGAAAAAGACTGAGAAAGACCTTAAAAGGAAAGCATTTGTTTGGTTGGCTTTATCAAGACAGAAGAAAACCCAAACCAGACTAAGTTACTCAGAGGATAGAAAATAACATTAATTGAGGAGAGAAACAGCACCGCAGAGGGCAGAATGGGGTACTCTTTCTGAGGTCAAACCTGGGGTCAGAGCAGACAAATCCTCAAGAACCCTTCAAGAAGGACAAAGCTGTTGCATTGGTGAAGGACACGATAACACCACAGGGTGAGCAGGCCAGACTGATTTTCCTGACCCAAAAGGAGATAGGAACAGAGGGAAAGCTAAAGCTTAAGTTGCAATTGTGCAAGTCATACACCTATAGCCTTACTGTAGCCCTTTCTTTAGTCAGGACGAAAACAAAACAAAAAAGAGAGTGAACATGAGACACAGGCAGACTGATTGACTCAGGGATTCTCTACTCAAGTCTTATCTTCCCAGGAAGGTTAATTGGATGCCTCAATCTTGATGCATCACCTCTACAGCAAAACCAGGAAGGAAGGCTCTAGCAATACATCCCAAAATGATGATTATAGAAACACCGTCACATCCTTCAAGAGGACATGGTCAGGGTAACACCTGGGCAGCAGAACGGCTCCTAGCCTGTGCAACCCACACAAAACCAAACAGAAAATCCACTTAAGCTTTCCAGATAATGGGGAAAACCATGTTAAACTACCGAGCCATTAAGGCACTTCCAAGTCAGAACTCAGGAAGCACAATATTGGATGGCGATGGATAGATGAATTGAAATAATGTCTGCTGGCCACATGGTAAATGCTTAGCAGACTGCATCTTAGATTAGACAGTCATATTTGTGGGTGAATGGCTTTAAGAGGCTATCCTGTATCAGTGAGAGCTGCAATTTGACACAGCAAAGGTCACGTTTAGTTGCATATTTATTAAGATTACACACTTTTACATTAAGGGAAAAAAGCTTTAAAATACTGCGTGTTTTCCTTATGCTTATGTCATGATTTCGGTTTCCGCCCAGCCAGTAACAAAGCACCATGAAGCCGCTCACTCACCCCCCACCCCCTCCCCTGGCCACATTGGGATGAGGAGAAAATCCAAAGGCAGGCTCATGGGTCGAGACAAGGACTGGGAGGGATCACTCCCCACTTATGGTCAAGGGCAAAAGACAGGCTCAACTTGGGGAAGAAACAAAATCCATTTCATTGACTACAAATCAAATCAAAAACAAGGGTATTAGCAAGGAAAACCAAAGCTCAGAACACCTCCCCCCACCCCTCCCCCCTTCCCAGCTCAGCTCCATTCCCGGTGCTTTCTACCTCCTCCCCCTGGCGGCACAGGGGATCAGAGGATGGGGGTTGAGGTCAGCTCGCCACACATCATCTCTGCCACTCCTTTCCTCAGGGGGAAGATTCCTCACTCGTCCCCTGCTCCACCGTGGGGTCCCTCCCACGGGAGACAGTCCTTCACCAACTTCTCCAACGTGGGTCCTTTCTGCGGGCTGCAGTTCCTCACAAACTTCCCTGGCGCGGGTTCTTTCTGCGGGCTGCTCTCCAGTCTCACACCGCTTCAGTGCGGTTTTTACCATGGGGTTACGGCCATCTTCGGGAGCCTCCGCTCCACCGTTCACCTCCCTGGGCTGCAGGGGGACAGCCTGCCGTCTCCCCACGGGCTGCAGGGCCATCAGCCTCCTCAGGCGCCCCTCCTCCCCCTCCTCCTTCACTGACCTCGGTATCGGAAGAGATGTTCCTCTCACGTTCCCCCAACCCCCACACTGCCGGTTCCCCTTCTTAAATCTGTTCTCCCAGGGGTGCTACCACCGTCACTGATGGGCTCGGCCTGGGCCAGAGGCGGGTCCGAGTTGGGGCCGGGGGAGCTTGTAGCAGCTTCTTACAGGAGCCACCTCTGCAGCCCCCTCCCCCACTACCAAAGAAACTGTGCCACACAAACCCATAACATTTTACATGAATGAAAAATATTATTTTTCAAAATTTATTCTACCATTTCCTATATACACATTTCTACTCATAATGCTTCTCTAAAGTTTTACTTGGATATCTTTTTCTTATTGCCTGCGTCAGAGAAAAAAAAAAAAAAAGAGTGCAAATCAAATACACAAAACCAAAAAACACCAAAAGACAAGTAACAGTTCAAAAAGGAGTTAAAAATTCAGATGGACAAGAAGAGCTACCACGTGCCTTACAAGTCTGAAGCTATTAATGACAAAGTTAAAAACACAGTCAAAGCATCTATTGCTTTCCTTTACAGAACCTGTTTTTCTCCCTCCTTGATTAAATGCCATAATACCCAGCCGAATAATCCCAGTTGAACAATCCCTACAAATCAATATAAGTACCACAGCACGGATTAGTCCCTCCCATCCTGTCAAGAAAGCCCAAGCTTTATCCCCGCTCTGGGAAACATCGTGCGTAACCTCCTAATGTGCTGCTGCGTAGCTCCAGCCAAAGCCCATAACACCCTGCCTGCTCCGGCGAGAGCATGGCCTGCCTGCTCTGGGAAGTCCCTGCCCGGTGGCCAGCAAACCCGAGGCTTCTTGCACCAGGGGTTCCATTTCAAAGCTACTCTGTGACAACTTAAATAAAGCTTTCAACTGAGAAGTGGTTGGATTAACCTAAGGAGTCCGTTAGTGTTTCTCTTCAGGAAGCGATGGGTCCGCAGAGCTGATGCTGAAACATCATTATTGTTGTTATCATCATCATCATCATTATTAAATTAGGCATATACCTCATCACTTGATACCTGGGCTAACCTTTAATCCTGCTAATTTTTAAACCATGAGTTTTAAAATTCGCTTTGAACAGGGTTATTGCTGGCTTTGAAAGCACATTTAAGAGGATGTCATACAAGTTCCAAAAGTTGCACACAGCAATTAATGAATCAGCTATTCCTCCGAGTTAATTAAAGATTGCATTTTCAGCACATAATAGTTACCTAGCTGTGACCGATGTACTTACAAAGCAGACAACAGGAATATTTCATATTTAAGGTACTTCTAGTCAGAGTTTAGTTAGCAGAACCGAAGTCATATGAAAAAGTAAAAAGCTTTAACACCAGGGTAATTTTGGCTTCTTTTACCAGTTGCTTTAATAATTTAATATTAACTCCAATTGTCATTGTGGTAAATTATCTACAAGAGACTAAACTGGGGGAGAGTTGTTTGGAATTTCAACACTGCACTAAAAAAGCCCCTCGGAGCCCCCAACTTGGGACTTTCAAACCTGGCACCTGACAAATAACAAGAATGCTTGCCTGCCTTAGCTTTGCTGCATAGATGAAGGCAGCTGCCATCAGATGTCCTCTTATTGCCTTGGCAGCACCTCGATACAAGCTTTCCCTACGTTTCTTTACCCAACTAAGGGAACAATGTTTTGGGGCATGCATTTAATTTCATCTCCACAGATACTTTGTCATTGAGTGGGCTGTCTATTTTAGGCTCTCCTTTAACGCAAGCCTAGCTGTTGTGTCAGAAAATCACATAGTCCTTTTGGGTGTGGAACAAGGAGATCTCCCCTGGCCCTGCCAGCAGCAAAGGGTGGAAAATTTGTGAGGAATGACTGCTGCGACAAAGCGCGAACCTCTGCTGCATCAGAAGGGAACGCCACAGTCCTGCCGCACGGATCCCCAGATGGCAGAGCATATTGCTGCAGTCGCATCCCAAATGGCTGTGTGGAGCCACTGCTGAAGGCGTCCGTACCCCACACTGCAGTCATTTACAAAAGCTCCACAACACTTCCCTCTGCTGTGACTGAACTGACCCCACGACCTCTGATAGCCAACCTTTTTAAAGAAAAAACAACCAACCAACCAAAAAAAAATACCCCCAAAAAACCCCAAACACCCAAACCAAACAAGAACAACCACCCCAAAAAACACCTGACAAAAAACCCAAAACCCTCAAACCCTGGGAAAAAAACCAAACCAAAACCAAACCATTGCAGTCAATCACCCAAGACCAGCAACAATACAAAAGTAATCTAAATTTACCTTTCAAATGTTCAGTGAAGAGTGATCACATAAGCCTACATTTACCTAGGCCTAAGAAAAAGAAAAATGTATTTATGTTTCTTCTAGACTCACCAATTCAAGTTTCCTTTTTTAAATCGGCTACTCGAAGCACGGTCCTTCACGATTTAACATCCTGCAGGTAACCTGCACCGCTTAAAGTCAGTCAGTATCAGGCTCATCCAAAAGCAAAAGCCACCAGTGTGTGATGCAGGAGATTCATCACAGCTTGACGCGAGTCAAAATCAACTTGCCGATTACACCCATTTTCCTTATGAGACCCCCACACCTGATTTTACAAGGTGTGTGCATTCCCGGTTCAGGTATTCGGGGTGCCCCGTGATTTTGGGAAGCCAGTCTGCTGCTCTTCTCCACCTGGTCAGTTTTCACCAGGCTATGGGTAGGGACCCCAAGCCCACACCTAGACTTGCCTCCTCACACACTCACGAAACAATGCTGGAAGCAGGACACAAGACATTTTCCCTCAAGGGTACTCTGTTAACAGACCATCGCTTCTTACAGGGCAGTCTCCATTTCCTTCACCCTGTGTAGCAAGGATGTCGTCAGTACGCTCCAACGAGCTTGCAGGCAGCCAATGTGCTGCACTGCACCTCCCGAAATCACCCCCACCACTCCTCTTAGGAAAGATGTCCCGAAAACCCGCAGGCACAGGCTCAGTGTTTGCAAGAGGTTAGACAACCTGCTGACCTCGCTCCGTTTCACATCTGAAATACAGTCCAGAAAAGCAGAGAAGACTGGTTCCTCCGCCAAAAGCACGCCCACGTATTTATAGACCTAGAAAGCCTTAGACCTAGAAAGAGGCAATGCATGAACAGGACAGAGCTTAAGGTAGGCCAAAAGCGTCGCTGGAAAGCCTTGATGCTCTGAAGGACTTCTCTCGATGACTTTTTAACAATGTCAGCAATGCCAGGCTAGCCACTGTGGTAGTAATAGCCACTTGTGTCCCAGCAGCAAGCTTTCGCTGCTTCGGTTACCTGCCTGAATGATTCTTCAGTGATGTTACCCTAGCCTTGCAGGTGACCTGTATTCGGACTTTAGTATATTCCAGATTCACTCTCCGATGCCCATTTTTTCTGCCTAGTCTCTAAAACTCAGTGTCATCTTCTGAAGAATATTTATGGTTATTCTCGAGGATAGAAGCTACCTAAATGTGGTCCCTGGGCACATCATCCACTTGCCTTTGAGTTGCAGACCTTGTAGTTTAGAAACCAGTCATCTGCAGCACTTCAGATTTCAGAGGCACTTGCAATATTTTACTATGCCTGAGCTCTCCAGGATTTTTCAACCACTTAAGGACAAACCACAAAACATATACAAAAAGAGTAATTCTCTTTTGCTGTTGAACAGCAGCAAGCTTATAACTGAATTGCAAAGATAAACAAAAAATTAGCAGCCCCTATGAAGCCTTTTTTGATATATAAACTTGCAAACACACAAGCTTATAAAAATTTACAAGTGCATGTATACATTAAGTTGCAAGCAATGTATACCAATTAGGAGCGTTAACAAGATACACAGCCAGTTTAAGACACCATCTTGCACAGTTACAAATCCACTCATGCAGTGGTGCTGTAACATACCGTAACATGGCACTGCTTCTAACCTCATGTTGTACATGTCACAAACTGCCCGAAGTCTTGATTTGGACGGAAAGACTTCAATATTGTTACTGCAATCCTAATACCATTAATGAAATTACATACTAATTGCTTTGGTCAGTAGCACCTTATATACTTTAATTACTTAAGCAGCTGCTTACTCTTAAGAACTCCAAATTTAGCTACATCTCATGCTATATTTTGATTTTTTTTTTTTTTTGTTTAGCTGGTTTGCCCCATTTAAATCTGGGGTTTTTAGCTGAAAATACAACTAGCTTGACAGAATCTTGTAGTTTTTAATAGGTACAAAGAAACTTAAATAGACTACCAAATTCAGATCTTCCTCTTGAAGCTTCTTGGCTATAAGAAAAGTGCGGCAACCTTCTTCATCCTCAGTGCAAGAATGTCAGCTGCTTTGAAATTATGCATTTCTAAAGTATCCTCACATGACACAGCTTGCCATACTGAAGTGCTGTCATGAACCACTTGCAGCACAGTGTTTACATAAAGGCAGAAATAAATACTGTACTGCTTAACACAGTCAGATAAGTTCAAAGACAGTGATGACTGAGGTTTATTGTTACAATGCTGCACTGTGGTGAAAAATTTTAGTGCAGAACTGACATCAAATTACAACAGAGGTGTTTTTCTACAGATCTTATTTTATTAAGCTATGAAATACGATTTTTTTTCTCCCCCCTCTTAGTATGTGAGCTTAATACAAGCCCCAAGCTTAGTATATGTGCTTCATAGACACTGTAAGAAACCAGTTACAGAAGCATACTGTTCCAGTTCATTTGGGGGCAGTCTTAACACCACAAGATTTTTTCAAAGCTACAGGCACCATAAATAATGCAACACTACAGTATTATCTTTTGCTATTTTACTCCTCTTTGAAAAATTCAAAAGAATTTTCTTTGGAATGAAAACATATTTTCGTTGCTGTTCCTCAATCTTTTCTTAGATGAACCTGAGGACCATTGGACTAGAAAAAGAAACAAACAAGCACAGACTTTGTTTCCTTATTTGACAAGTATACAACTTAAAGCACAAGCCACAGCAGCTGCAGCATAACATCAGAATGTACTGTTACCTAAAAATATTTTAAAGTTTTAGTAGTAGAAAATAAATTAAGGTTCTTTCTGTTTTCTGATGTGTTTATGCACCTACGCATTCTTAACTCTAATCATAAAATGGCTAAAACCCCAACACACGGTTTGAGAACAGGAAAGACCTGCACTACCAGCTCCTGCACTACATAAAGCACAAGAACCCGCTTCTAAGTTTTCCCCATCCCCAACAGTCCTTCATGAGTGGACATCCCACATGGGTTTCCTTTCAACTTCCAGTGAACTGATTTTGAGAGTCATCTTGCATCAGCTGAAGAGCAACATTTTCTTTTGTACTTGATTCCAATAAATTTCAGATTCTTATTGTCTTCTTCTTTCACCACAGTGGGTACCATTTCATTGAGAACCACTTATGCTCTTTTCTCACATATTAACCTCTATATTGTTCTGTCCTGGTTTCATCTGGGATAGAGTTAATTTTCCTTCTAGTAGCCGGTATAGCGCTGTGTTTTGGGTTCAGTATGAGAAGAATGTTGATAAACACACTGATGTTTTCAGTTGTTGCTCAGCAGTGGTTAGACCAAGTCAAGGATTTTTCAGCTTCTCATGCCCAGCCAGCAAGAAGGTTGGAGGGGCACAAGGAGTTGGGAGGAGACACCATTCTGTCCTATTAAACTGTTCTTATCTCAACCCAGGAGTTTTACTTTTTTTTTCCCTGATTCTCTTCCCCATCTCACTGGGTGGTGGGGAAGTAAGCAAGCAGCTGCGTGGTGCTTAGTTGCTGGCTGGGGTTAAACCACGACATGTCCACTCTATCAACATCACCCCTCAATTCTGCCCTCATTAGCTCATCTGTTGGCCCCTCCAAAACTGCGGATGCACTAAAAGACTCTTTCTTCCTACATTCTCTCAATAAAATGTATCTTGCAGTGATCTAGATGCCTGCATGAACCACGTTAAGTATTTTGACCGATGCTTTTCAGGCAGACATTAATTAATGTGTGAAAAGCACTCACATTGCTTGTATCAGGTCAGTGAATAAAGCGAGGTACACTGAACAGCAGCATTTCTCCAGCACAACTGAATCAATATACAAGGACCCATTACAAGTATAAAATACTGCAAAGGGATCACAAACCCATAATATATCCATACTGATAACACTATATCCACAAAAGTTTTGGGGGTAGATTAACCCTTAAGTTTCTTCCAAGCCTGTTTAAAAGCTATTTAACCCACCACACTAAAAATCTCTCTTCCACCTTACAGGTTTGAAACCACCAACTTAACAGTACAAAAGCATTTCTTCTCTATCGCTTCTGTGTTGGATTTGTTGGCAGGGGTCTAAGCCCTCCTCTGTGTCTGTATGGCACAAAGATCAGAAAGACTAATTTCAGGCTGGAGCTGAGACACATGCAACATTCAACATTAACCTCTTGAATTCACTGCCCTTACTCTGTATAGGTCTGCATGTTTGCCTGAAATACAGGGAAAGGTTGCTCACAACCAGTTCAGTAGAAATTACTCCACATTTCAACTGTTTTTCCTGTTAAAATATCTGTATTCCTAGCCCAGTATAAGTGTCTAAGAATGCTTTTACTGCTGCATTTCAATTCACTTGTCAAACTAGAATAAACTTCCTTTGGAGAAAGTGGGTTTTGGCTATTACAAGCACATTAGGAAGTATGCCAGCACAGCTGTACCACCAAACCCCTGGGAGACACCAGACCCTGGGGAATGTAAATGGTCTGAGAACAGCCTACTTGAAAGGACATCTTTTTGCAGGGCAAAGTCATCAGCACCGAAATCACCAAGTCCTCTTGCTCAAACACCCTCACTGTAAGAAAGGAGGCATTCACCCGAGCTGTGCCTTCAACAAATTTCTCCTTGATAGTCTCAATTTGCCTCAGAGCCAACAATCTGCCAGATTCATCTCTAAACTTGCTCTTCAGAAAGAGATCTCTCTGTTTTGTATTTCACCCGCTTAACACAGTAGGAGACATGTATCCTGGCCCAAGGAGGGAGGGTTGAGAGGTTTTTTTGTTTTGCTTTGTTTGGTCAGTTTTTTTAAACAGAAGGTTTATGGAGATACACAATAGTGGAAAGATATTACCACAAACATAAATACTGTATTAGTAGACATCTCGGCTCCTACAGTAATGAAAATGAATTGCATCTCTTTCAATAGTTTCGCTTCAGCTACATACTAAAACCATCTTAAACTCCATGGCTTTTCACCATGCTTTATACCTCAAGTGGTTTTCCCTTATCTCATTATCCCACATTTAATGCTAATTTTGATTTAATTTTTTTTTAGTAAATGTTCCAGTGTCAACTTGCAAGGCTAGTCACTGTTCCCAACTTTGATTTCAACCCCCATATGCACAAAGAGAAAGCTTCAACTACCCTTCAGCTTAATTCACTGATGCCCTCCCTACTGTGAGTCAAGAACTATGCACCTTCAACACAAGCACATCTATAGTACTTAGAAGCTGCATTACCTTTTACCACTTCCATGTCATACACTGCATACAAACAAGCCAATCTATAGAAAGGCTACCCACCATGTCAATGTAACGGTCTATGGTTTGTTTACCCTATATATTACCTAGATATTAAGATACAATCTCATGTATGTTCACATTTCAATCTTGATTTCATCTCTTCAGAACTGGCTTTTAATACCATGAGCAAAGTGGGACTTCATCTTCAAAAATAGCACGCACACTATGAAGCAGATCTCAACCACATACTTGACAGAAGTTTTGCAATAGCAATATCCTCATTTTGTTGATGGGGAAAACATAGGTAGACATCTACAGTGATTCGTTTCATCCCATGTAACAGCTAATTCATTGAACAAGTGCTTCTAACTCTTTGCCCCGCTCCACACGGGCAGTGGCCAACCCCAGCAAGNGGGGTGGGGGTGGTGGTCGTGCAGTGGAGAGCTCATCGCTGCTTCTGTGAGCTCATTTTAAGAAATGTAGACTTAGCAGCATCCTGCAACAATTTCTGTGGTCCAGTTTCATCAAAACCTTGGGGGAGTCCAATTATTCGGAGCAGATTATAGCTGCCTGAGGTATAGATGGCTAACTAACAACACACCGGAGTCAGGTCTGCTGCTGCCATCATTAACCGCTAGAGTCTGCAATCGCTTGTTTGCGTATGGGTGTAAGAGTCTCTGTGCAACCCCACAGCACAGACTGCGGAGATTTGCTATTCCACACAACTTCCAAAATGAGTGAAAAAGGAACCATCCACCCAACAAAGACCCTGCTATCAAAGCAGGCAGCCGGCCTGAGGTCACTCGTTGCCTTCACATTACCTTCTTTCAGTGGGGACTGGCCGTGGGTACAGGCAGTACACTGCAGAGATGCAGGGCTTACAGAAAGAACAAGCATGTTGCTGTAATCGAACCATGTACCATTTTACACTGTTCTTGCTATCTTCACTCTGACTTCAGTCATGAACCTTTAGTCATTTTTTTAAGCATAGAAAATCATGTTGATACTTAAATAAACACAGCTTTGCCACTGAGAAAGCCTACTCTCACATTCGTCCAACACCACAAAAATTTATTAGCCAGGTATTTTTAGTGACATCCGTTTTTTTCAGATATACCATAGTATATATTCTTCTTGACATAACTAAGTTAAGCTATACTTGCTGACACAGACCATGAGCACATTCCAGTGCAACTTGTTTGTCTTGACTAAAGGAAATACGCTGCCATGCTGGAAAAATCTTAAAATTTGCAGTCCTCAACTTCCTAGTCAACTGGCAGAACCAATCTATTTTATAAACAGATTAGAAAAGGCATTTCTAAGAAAGATGATGTTTAAGCTGTAACTTGAATTGGGCATTTTCCTCTCAGCTGTAAGATGTGTTACATCTTTATGTGACAATCCCAGTTTTCCAGTATGTAAGCTCCCGAAAATTGTTCTAGTATGCAGAAAAGGATACTAAAACCTTAAACTAATTCTATACTTGTCCAGACCTCTTAACCTAAATTTGCTGTAATAGTGTCAGCCAACTTTTAAAATCCATTTGATTTTTAAGTACAAAGCCAACTTTTGTTTAGCATTTAAAATTCTTCCTCTAATTGTTAGACCAGCTAACAACTGACAAGGAAGGGCATCAAGTTGTTGAATCGGAAAGAATCCTAAAGCAACAGAAGCCTTTGCCCGGTGAACTGCTGTATTACAAATATACCCCATTTCACTCTTGTAAATGAGTCTTACCTCACCCTTGTTCTGTTTCTTACCCCTGGAAATGTTACAAACTTAGACATTACTAAAAAAAAAAAAAAATATTTAGACAAATAAAACATTCAATTTTTGTTTAATTATTTTTATTTTTTAAAAGAGGAGCAAAGTGAGTTTCTCTATACATTCCTAAGATGATAAAAGCTCTGCTTAGAGGATGGAGCTCATAAAAAGGTAAATAAACTTATGTTTTGCTCCACCTGAGGCACTGGAAAGAAGAGACAGAAACCAAAGCTTAGGACACTTTTATCTTTAGGACAAACAATGGAAGGAAACCAAAAGCCGTACTGCTTGTTCTCCACCCTCTCACTACTTTGATAGAGACCAAAAATATAACCTTGAAGGTCAGGGGAAAACAAAAAACCCAAAACCCTAAAACTTGAATACACGTCTCAGAATTGTTTGCAGACGAGAGGGCTGCACTGTGTCAGCTCTTAGAAATTATCTGCCATCACAACAGAGATCAAAGGTGCATGGCTGATCAGACAGGACACAAATCAGTTCAGTGTGCTTTAAATAAGGGTGGGAGTAGCCCATGGCTTTATCTGAAGAAGTTAAATGGATTTCATTCAGGGGCGGGGGCCTAAACATTTTATCTAGTCCCAAAATTGCTAAATGTGCTGGGGAAGCTCAAGTCCAGCCAATCGCAAGAATTCAGGGAGCAGTTTCTGGCATTACAACTGCCTCCACTTTGCCACACCACTGCTACCACACTCTCGGAAGTAACTTTCAATGGAAAGGGGGTCTGTTTTCCCCCATTGCCTTCAAAAAGCACAGAGATGTACAGTAGCACTGTGCTCTTGATACAGCTTTTACCAAAGCAGACAGATTTAGAGAAGAAAATACCCCCCCCAATCAGTCACAGTAATTTCAAACATTAGGTGCGTTGCAGATAAACGGCAGTCAATTTCTGATCTATTTATGGGTGACACTCTTAAATGTCCAAATAAGCAGAATAGCTTTATTTCAGACTTGAACACAACAGTCACGAAACCAGATTAGCGCCCTAGAGCTTTCCATGTAATCAGATACTGAATGGCAGTTCTCTCTCCATTAAAGCTGACCTTGCATAGTGACATTGGACTTTTATCTCAAAAATTAGAGATACTTACACTTTTGAAAATATTCGTTTAAGCAGTATTTCATAACAGGCAGTACAGCTGCAGTGAGTATGGATTGTTTCCATCTTTAAATATACCCTTCCCCTTTACATGTCAAACTGCCTTTGAAATTTAGGATTTGATTTTGGTTAAGGTGTCAGAATTTGAAGTTAATATTCTGATGCTACAGAGACATTGTTTTTACTGAACAGCTGCCATTGTTACGGCATGATTAAAAACTAGGCTACATAATAAAACAACTTTCCTAACTGGAAAGCTCAATAGTACTGAGACTATTTTTAAGTGCCCACAGCGATTTTTTGACATTTGGCTATAACACGTTCACTGAAAGGTTCAAAAGCTTCTAACATAAAACCAAATACACTTGAAACATGCCCCCTAACAGGGAGGAATATGCAGAACCCAAAGATGTGCAGGAAGATGGTGGAGTGGCACAGGCAAGAATTCAACTCAGCCATGTTAAAAATGTCATCCAGAAGCTATCAAAAGAGCCTCTGCTGACAGTATTAATTTCCATCCTTCCACTCTCCTAACATCTTAATGGTACAAATTTAGTCAGATTACAAAAGAAAACATAAATGCAATAAAAGTTATTCCAGAAAACACATGAGCTCATCCCAAGATTGTGCAGTTAACTTGCACTGATTAAATTAGAAGAGGGCATTTCGGATAATGGTCCATAATTGAGCTTAGTTAACTCAAACGGAAGAAATAAGCCACCTAGGAGGCAGAGGACAACCTGAGCCCCCAAGTCTGTTGGACAGTAAATAAATCAGTATATAAAGCAATAAAAAAATACTGGAATCTGTCGCACTTGGCTGCTTTAGCGATCTGCTTACAGAAAGGATGGGGATGACACAAGTTGCTAAGTAAACACATTTACAGAGGAGAAAGTGCACTACCTGTAGGATTTTGGACTTTTTTTTTTCCCCTCTCACAAAAAGACATTAAGTGCACAAGAAAGGAACTCAGCTCAGGTACCAAGGAGAAGCACCTCATCGTGAGTAGATATTGAGGCACTATTTTCCCTCTGGTATCTGAATTTCCCCAAGCGCACCATTTCCAACAGAAGCATCGGACTCAGGAGCTCAAGCCCAAAAAAATGAAAAGCCCGCGCAGCGTCACCTCCATGTAGGACTCCCAGGTTGATTTCCCCCAGGAGGCCTCCCACAGCCCACGCAAAGTGCTGTTCCTCCCCAGCAGTCACTGGTGAGGCCGTTGCACAGGGCTGCCAGCAGACGGGCGCTGGGCAAGCGGCCGGCTGCCCTGACATGACGGCAGCAGCCACACCAGCGCAGAAAGTATTTGTGCGGCCGATGACATCACCTACCTCACTGAGCTGGTGCACCTCTGGGGGAGCGTGCCAACAGTAAATGAGTACACGATGTGAATGTTTGCCTCCTGCTAAGAGAGTACCCTTGTAACAGACCGCTACCCGTTCATGCACCTGCCTCACGGCACTCCCGTCCCTCCTCGGCCGTCCCCAAGGCCTGCCGTTCCACTCGGTCGGTTCTGGTGCACTAGCTGCAGCACAGAGAGAAAGTCTTCCACAAGATGCCCAAGAATGCACACCCCCAGACAAGAAGGCAGGGCATCCCTATCTATCCCTTGCATTACCTAGCCAAAGGATGCAAATGATGACTGCTCCAACAGTTAGTCCTAGCTCTGCTTCAGTGGTAGCAGGAAATGCACATCCCTTAATATTAAGGACAAAAGTGAATTCAGAAGGACATTTGATTTCACAATTTTTTTCACGGTGCCTCCCCTCTCCCTATTTGACTTGTGGTGGGTTTCTTAAAGAGTCATCACTTTAGGCTTATACTAGTACTAAGCTAACTTGTTCTCCAATAGGTAACACATAAGGGGTAAGGGAGGTAAATGCTCTCTTGTTCTGAGGAAGATCTGGAAAGAAGCAACAGAATCACACCACCCAGATGCCCCATTTACACCTTCCCCTCCCAAATCTTTAGACAAGAATTTAACAATAACAGCAAGAAACCAGCTTCTAATCACCCTAAATTCACACCTTGTGACTCTACTCCCCCCACCCCACCTCCACCCGTGATAACTAGAGATACAAATCTTGAAAGAGAAGGTGGAGGAACACAATCCCTCTACCTTCAGTAGGAAAAAAACAACCAAACTGCTTTGAATATGTCATACACCCATGCAGCTTCAGTCCCCGACGGCCAGGTCATGAGCAAGGAACTCAACTCCCTAGCCCAGCTCCACCTGCTCTCCCAATGCAACTGCTCTGCCCCAGTAACCATCTCCCCTCTAACGTGGCAAGAAGGTCATTGCAAACCTGGTAATAAATTTACCATTTTTCCATAGGCCACAGAAGAAAACAGGCTTAAAATTTACTTTGACAGTCATGTAAATAGGGACGGTTAATTTTTAATATTGTAATACTTCTTGCTTTAGGCTTACTTTAAAATTCTCAATTTTTTCTACATCTCCACTTGTAAAATTCTAATGTATAAACGTCCCAAGGCAAACCATGTTATACCCTATGAAACCAAGACAGAGGGCCCCTTCCCTGCACTGAATCCTACCTTGTCAGAGAAATTTACCTGAAGGACATGCTGAATCCTGAGAAATTACAAACAGCTTAAAACCCCATGCTTATAAACTATGGATAGATTCGAGCTTTTTTTATTCATGTCAGGTGTCTTCAGAGGAACACATTTAATTTTAAGTATGTCCAAAACTGAAGATTTGTGAAACTGATACAAAAAAGTTGATACATAAAAAAAAAAAAAAAGAAAATCCATCAGTCACCTGCAAGTATGTTTCTCTGAACATGCAACATTTTAAATGATTTTTGGTCTGTTTCTTCTCAGTTCACTGATTTCACTCAATCTTCATTAGCAGCCTTATTAAATACAGAGTCTTCCTCCTAAACTCAATCAGGTGGTCTATTTTGTCTTCCTGTCGCTTGCTGCAAATCTCTGAAATTATCTGTACTAAACACCAACCTATTTTGTCTTCTCTTTTCATCTTTCTTTTTTTTTTTTT